>CM041298.1:67032837-67297837 GCA_023052935.1 Piezodorus guildinii
TTACTGAATAAAAACATCTGGTGCAGGCAACATACGACTTTCACTTACCTCGGTTGTTAAAATCTATTTAAGAACTCTTAAAAATAAAGTTTGAGGTAAAACACAGGTAACGGAAAGTAAAAACGTAGAAAGGATTATATTAAGTTTCGCTGGAAACATGTTAACATGTTAGATTAAATAATAAAACTATTATCAACAATGGGAGCGGCATGGTCTAGTGGATAGAGCGCTAGTCTGCTGTGCTCCGGGTACTGGGTTCGAAACTCGGCTTTGGCAGAATATTAATTATTCTGTTAATTCAGTCGGGGGCCGACCCCAGGTTATGGAGACCTTCCTTATATCTTAATCCTTATATTGTATATCCATTTTAATTATTTTCAAAAAGCACTATATCCACGTTTCATTCCAAAAAGTACTATATCTATATTATATTGTTTAAAAGTCATCGGAAAAGTGCAATAATTTGGAAAAATGAGTTGGTAACACGTTTAAAAATCAACTTTAGATTATAATAAAAAAAATAATCGCGTAAATTGGTAAAAATCAAAATGATTAGACGTTATAAAATAAACATATTTTCTTGCTAATTGCACTTTTCGATACTATGAACTAGAACTACCAACCCGGTCAGACATATTTTTTAAACATAAATGACACCCCATTCAAATTGCATCCGTGCGCGTTTAATAAATTCTAAGTTTAGAGTTTCTCGTAAACATTGCATTAGCCAAAAACGAAATATTTCTTACTCTTATTTTGCGAAATTAGTTTCCTTCAAATTCCTAAACTTCCACCAGAGCCTAACTCACCTTCCTAATCCCTTATTCCAATCCCTCTCTAGCTCCAGCCATCCCTATAACCCTCCTCGTAGGTTGAAGCGGCAGTGGCCTAGAGACCTCTTATAACTAAGCAATGCTGAGTGTTGGCAATGGCCAGCTTCTCCACTCATGCCTGAGAGTATGTGGCTCTAGCGTTCGATTAGGGGTTCCCAGAGGCAGTATGTAAATATTGTATATATGTATATATTCTTTTTTTTTTTTTTACTGTACATATGGAATGAATGGCTTCTTATAGCACTAATACTCATTGCCCAAGATTGTGGCAGATTGTACTATTTCTAAATAAAATAATTAAAAAAAAAAAAAAAAAAAAAAAAAAAAAAAAAAAAAAAAGAAGAAGAGTTTCCTTCAAGGTTTTATCCAGATAAAAACCAAGTTCAAGATTTATATGTCAACAATTGTAAGGTCACGATGACGCTTGTCTAAGAGAAAGGTCAAACTTAGTTCTGACGATTTTCAACGACGATATAAATTAAATAAATTTTTAAAAATATGAAATTAATAATTACTACCATAATAATACTTTAAAGAGTAAAAGTAAATATCAATCTAATAACGTATTTAGAACTGAATTATAGTTAGCCGAATTTCAGGTGCAGGAGAGAGATTGTCAGCCATACGGAGTATAAACTAGAAGCATTGGTTTCACCTCATGCAATATTTAAGCAGTAATGGAGTTTGGAGTTTGGAGTTGCCATTTAGTTTGGAGTTAATACTCAAGCACATATCTCTGTATAGGATGCTAAGATATATTCATTCGATGGCTTATTCCAGAATATCGGCTACTAATTATTCTCTATCAAATGAATATATCAGTAAACAGTTTAGATTTCTATGCAACAGTAATCACTGTAACAGTTTCATTTTTATTTATTTAAATTTCAGGAGTGCTGCCATTGGGTAGTTCTTCTTCAAGTTTGTATCACGCCATTTAACTTTTGTCACATTTACTTGTTGTACCTTGAAGTACAGTTGTAAATTTCAATAAATGATGTTAAAAAAAAAAAAAAAAATTATTCAAATTTATATTTATATATATATATTTTCGGTTGGCGGGACAGGCCTTGGAGGCCCTTGGCCGCGCGGTATGGTTTATATTCCACACCGCGATACTCGATGACATTTTATAGGGTAGGGTCATCACTCCCTACGCGTATTTTTGTGGGTGGCTATCAATTAGCTGACGGGTCCCACATACCCGGGGGATATTATGAGTGAATCCCCATTTATTTGTATGCTTGAAAAAAGTCCTCCTGGGACTGGGATTCGAACTCACAACTTCAGCGTGGCAGGCTAGCGCGCTAACCACTCAGTCACGGGCTCCCCTAAATTTATATTTAGGGATGGTTATTGTTCAATAACCATGATTGTTCAAAATATGTTTAAAAATAAAATTTTAAAGTTCCCCACCTTTCTCCTGAATGGATATTAGCAGAGATTAAAAAGATAGAAGCAATTTAAGTTTAGAAAAGTAGTTGAGTTTTTTCTGGTTTTAAGAAGGAAATAGTTAATTCAGTTGGAGTTCGAGCAGTGAGTGATACGAGTAAGTCTACATCTTCACCAAAAACAATAGTTGTATTTGTCAAATTGAATTGCTCTATCGTTCTCACAATTAGCTTACTATGTGTAATCGTCACAGTATGCATAAGTACGCCACGTAATATATATAATATATATATATATATATATATATATATATATATATATATATATATATATATATATATATATATACACTATTTCCAAGGATTATTAACTCCCAACGTTAAATCCTTAATGCATTCAAAGTCTCCTAAAATTTAAATCTTTAGTCCACTCACTTGACTTGAAACAAGATCCCGCCTTTACTTTCCTACCCATAGAACTAAAAAGTTTGATCGTTCCTTCTTTTTCCGCTCCTCTACTTTCTGGAATTCTCTACCTACTCATATCCGCCATGCTGCCTCTCTTTCCTCATTTGAATCCCAACTTTTCCAATACCTTTTACTATCCCAAAAAGACGCTTAAAAACTGTGATACTTATATCCCTGAAATTACACTTTGAAAGAAGATATTTGTTTATTGTCTATATTTAAAAGTTATCTATTAATTTATTTTTTAATTCTGTCCAACACAATATTTTCTAAGAATTGTTTTTATTTAATTTTATCATTGTATATATATATATATATATATATATATTATATATATATATATATATATTATTTATATGTGTAAATAGTAATCAATTATGTTGCTTCTGTCTGTTGGCCAGACATGTATACCTCAACTGTACAATTCTGTTATTCTTATGGGACCCCGTCCCAGGATAAAAATTATTTTCTATTCCTATTTCTCTCTCTCTCTCTCTCTCTCTCTCTAATAAATGTTATGTTATGTTGTAATATATGTTAAAATATGTTTCTATCGGTCGTTGTTACTAAAATTGTAATTGTAATGTAATTGAAAGTATAACAGTTCCAACATCCCAACTAAAATTTCTTACAAATACACTTTCGGCTTTGTTTATTTATCTAACGTCACTTTATGCTACTATGGCTAATCGGACGATGCTACAGTGAGATTCCTAAATTTTGCCTATCCAGGTTTTATTAGGATAGGGATCTTTAACGAGTACCTGACATCGCACAGGCTCGGGACCACGTTTGAACGTTCCCTCCGAAGGACGGCGTAACAAAGGATTTTTTTACTCCCATTAAAAAATCCTAGGACCACCTGTGGGTTTAAACCCGTGACCTTTAGCATGGGAGCCTGTTACGCTAGCCACCCAGCTACAAGTGATCCCCACAAGTTTCGGTTCATTTCAATGTTGAAAGAAAAATTTACTGCTGAAAACATATTGGTAAAATAAGCTTATAATGATGCTGATATATTGATAATTGAGACAGCGATAGAGCAATGCAATTTGACAAATACAACTATTGTTTTTGGTGAAGATGTAGACTTCCTCGTATTATTCACTGCTTGAACTCTAACTGAAATAACTATTTCCTTCTTAAAACCAGAAAAACCTCAACTACTTTTTAAAACTCAAATAGCTTTTATCTTTTCAATCTCTGCTAATATCCATTATTTTGAAATATTTTCAAATTAAACAGGATCACACCTGAGCCGTGAAATAGGCATACTGTGGAAATCACGTTTAAAAAAAAACGCGCTAGGCACACTACCTCACCAGAACATTATTTGTAGGTAATTCATATGATCTATAATTTTTATGACAAAGCTAACAGTTTTGTTGAAAATCGGGAAAAACTCATTTTTTTTTTTTTTACCTTTGACCTTGAATAAACATTTTCCATACAGGGGAAAGATGGGGAACTTTCAAATTTTATATTTAAACAATTTTACTGATCTTCAGCAAGGTGGGAATTTATGTAGCTTTGCTTTTATTTTTTTTTTTTTGTGTAATTTGACCGGAGTATTTATAATATAATAATTATTAATCAGTCTTTATTTATATGAAAATAAATAATAATCTTACTTCTTAGCTTCCTCCTAGACAAAAGACTAACTTGGAACCCTCACACTAGACTTAAACGACAAAAAGTTAATCGACGATTTGTTCATTTTATACGACTGTTTATATCGAGAAAAAAAAAGACGAAACATGGCGTGGCTCCTTAACCCTCCGCATACTCCAGCTGGAGTGGTCACCCTGGGGCTGGAAATAGAAAGTAGACACCCCAGAGGTCAGCCAAGGTCACCAAGGTGGGTACCAGCTTCTTCCTACCCAATTAGAGGCTTTCTTTTATCATACCATATATGAGGCTAACGGAACAGCTATGGAGCAACATATACTTACCCCATGAAAGTTAACAACGTATTACGTAAAATAGTCGATTAAAAGACACGAATTTCTTCTCCCAATGAATTACAGAAAATAATTAAACATTTAATAAATCAATCATACATTTTTTAATCGTCTTGAGCACAGTACATAAAGAGAGTTGGACTGTTTCTAGGCCAACGGACGTACAATGAGGCGATTAGGCCGGATTCATTCTCAGCCACCAAATATTTTTCCCCTATTTTGGCAACCACTATACAGAGGCTGAGTATGCCCCAGGGGATCTCCATACCCCAGGATCATCCCACGGCTGAAATAACAGAATATATAATATTCTGCCATAGCTGGGATTCTAACCCGGGACCGGGAGAACAGTAGATTGGTACTTTACCCACTAGACCGTGCTACTCCTTCCAAATAATTTTAAAAACTATTAAATAAATTTAGAGTTGAAAAAAGTTTAAAGAATAATATTCAATTTCTTTGGAAGCATTAGAAAAAAGAAAAGAAAAAAGTTTCTCCATTAAACATTATAATAATTGTTTTTTCCGAATAATTTCAACTATATATATCCTGAAAAATCATAAGTACTCATTTGAAACGTAATCAAATTTCTAATCGCATGAAAGCAAAATAATTTTACTGAGCCGTATTAGCAAAGGTACTAAATATATAACAAATACATTTAGGCAGACTGAGCATCGTAACCATGTTTCGTGGGCTGATTTCCATGGACACATAATCGAATGTTATAGCGGTATTCAAATTATTTTAAGTTGCTAAAAAAAGTGGGTTTTTCACGGTGAAGATCCACACAGCAATGGGTAAATTTCTCATGTATGTAGCATACGAGAGTGATGATATACACAAAAGCTATTATGGAAACAGCTAAAACATTGTTGAAGTAGTTGCTAAACTAAAACTGTTGAGTAATTATGGGTTACTAGGTTACTAGCTACTGGTATGTTATAGTAGTTTGACTGACTAAATTTAAGATCTGAAATTAAATAAAAACACAATACAGTGAACATTTAAATAAATACAAAATGAAAACATTCCTAGCAAAACCGTGGGTTATAGCTAGTATGAGATAAATGATTTGACATTTCAATTTTTTTTTTAATAATAAAAAGGCCTTCAAATTCAAGAGTTAAAAAAAATGTAAAAGCATACATTAATCCAAAAACATTTTTTTTTTTGTAATCATTTCAAAACAAGTTTCTTATTTCTTCTTTTTTTTTACAGAAAAACAACATAAATGTCTGTCTATTACATGCTCTCAAGAGTGAAAGCTGGTGGGAAAAGGTTAGAGCCAAAACAGAAGTGATTATTTTAAAGTGCATCACGGATATTAATTAAATTATGCAAAATACGTTTAAATAAAACAAACAAAAATATTTTCTTGAAGGGAGAATAGATGACTGTGAGAGTAAGCGAGAGAAGTTAGTTCAGGGTGCGGTCTAAAGAACACACAATTAAGATACAAACTTAATAAACTGGAGACGACGCACAGTGGGCAAAATCACCAATTTAGGTGGACAAAAGTCAAGTTAAAAGTTTGGAATTTGTTTACAAATAAATAGTAAATGAGTGAATCATTCCTGTTCACACAAGTGCCCAATAACCGGCAGTGGGATTATCTTTATTCGAAGGTCATTTATTGTGTTAAAGGTGTATTTAGAGCAAAGTCTTTTTGCTGAGACAGGTAAGACATTATATTTCCAAACTCGTTATTGAATACACATTCGAATCTCACCAGTAGAGTTAATTTAGCAATTTGTAATTGTATGAACCTATTCAATAACGAAAAAATTTGTAACCCCCAAGTTACCCTAAATATTTGTTTCATCAATCCTTCTAGTCTTTAAATATTACAAATATTTTTTGCAATTTTTAGCGTTTTGGGGGATACATAATTTTTTTTCAGACACAACACTCCGAATCAAAAGTTTTACAATCTATAATTTCAAGAATTTCCTAAATGATATAAAATACATTTATTAGCAGGTTTCAGCAACTTCGAGCCATAATTAGAGTTTTTGTATTACTTTTCCCGTGTTCTGGGACTTCAAACGTAAAATGTAGGGAAGTTTTAGATTTCAGGAAATAAAGTTGATGTTTGACCACTGTACGCTCGCCAGTCGGGTCAAAAAATTAATTAGTTTTTATAATTGTTTTTAATATTTTTTTTCCGTTTGGCACCCCAAAGGTTAAATATGGACACGTTTCACAATTTTTTCCAGCTAAATCGGTCATATTTTCCACTGTGCGACGTTTCGGTCTAAATTATAGCCCTTCTTCATGGCGTTTTGAAGGAGAGCGACACAACAATGAAGCAATAATGATGATTCGGGTCAGCTCCAGTTTATTAAGTTTATATCTTAATTCTGTGTTCTTTTGACTGCACCCTGATCTAACTTCTCCCACAAAAAAATATTTTAAATGCCTTCAGTAAAAAAAATTACTTTTGTCACCTGTATTTAAATTATATTATTTTAATTTTATGTTCCTTCCATTTTATAATCAAAACACAAATGAAAGGAACAAAATAAAATAAAATCCAAAATGTTTCTTTACTGAAGTTACCGTAAAACTCAAAAGAAATCTTGGTGCATTTTAGAAAAGTAAATTAAAATTCACAAACATAATTTTGCAATAACCATTACAGAATAAGATATATTTAAAATATAAGATTGTCGTAACAAAAAGAAAATTAAAAATGCTTGGAAAGTTTATTTTATAAAAAAGTGAGCATCAGAGATTATAAACATTTTATTTTTACTGCTTGTGATTAGCGGCTGAAGCCATATTTAGTAGTTGTAATAACCCTTACAACTGTAATAACCCTTACCCCGACTTGACTCAGCTAAAATATTATTACATGAAGATACTATATTATCTATAAAAAAAAAATATTACACTGTATAATATAATATAACATAAGCCGTTCAATTTAATTCGAAAAGTTTATAGTTGTTATAAAAACATCCCATATCATTATGCAAACTCTACAATAAAGTAATGAAGAAATCTACCTGATAGCTACGAATATCATCCAAAGAATACATACCTGCAACAAAAAATATATATGTTATAACAAAATAAAAATTACAGACAAAATATAATTTAAAATGTTGAACTTTATAGTTAACAAGTTTTTAAAAAGTTTATTCGACTGAGGGATTCATTCATGAAATAGATTTTTGGTCTAATCTTTAAGTTTTACTGTAGAAATTTATTTTCAATAAAAAGATAGTTTATTCTTGAATTATAATTTTATACTTGAAAACAATTAAATATCTTTAAAAAATTCAATAATTAATCGTATCTGTTATTTTATTCATTCTTAAATGAGTTTGTAAATAAATATGTATCCTAATAAACCTTATTTCTTTTTTAAACATATTTATTGATATTCACAACTGTCTTAAGAAATACATCAAATAAATGTAATGGAAATATAATATAATGACATGAAATACATATTGAGACACTACCTACTAACAGTACTCCAGTAAGCCATCTAAAGGAATAGGTCTCGAGGTAATCTTCTTTTCAGACGCTTCAGAGGATTATCAGGGATGAAAGAGGAAGCAAGGATTGAAACTAAAATTTTAGTGCGGGATTGGAGTTTGTCATGAAATAAATGATACCTGGTTTGGGCCAAATGAGCAACATATGGAACATTAAGGTCTTTATGTTTCAGTTTATTCGTAACAAAGTAAGAAGCATTGAGGATTTTACGAAGGGTTAGTAGAGCCCGTTCATTTTAACTTGTAATTTTACTTAACCATTCATAACATGTAGCACTCAAATGTTATATGAAACATGAGTTTAAACTATTACTTTCACTTATATGAAATATATAGTAATGGTAAATAAATTTATCGTAAAAATATTTATATTCGAGTTTTTCGAGAGGGATATCCTCTGAGTCCAAAACAGAAAATCACGCATACAGGTCCGTGTAAGTTTTGTATAAAACTGAAATAACAGATTTTAAAAAGCTTATAAGCCAGAGATGTTACCGCAACTATTTCAACATAATCAGCAAACCAGAACATCCACTTTATACGATGCGTTTTAAACATTTTTACGATTTTCTCAAAAATGTCTCAACCTATTTCGATGTAACTTGCTACATCGATGCAATATTAAATAGGCTTTAATATCGTTTACGTTTTATTCTGACTGAAAAAATCTGCTAGAACTTTAAAGCAGATTTAAAAAAAAAAAATTAGATTCGAAAAAACTAGCCATTTTATTTTGTTAGCATTGATTAAAAAAACAAACAAAAAAAGAAGTTGAACGTATTTGATAACCAAATTAAAGAGAAAAGAGCAAACACCCACAGATATATATATAAAATATTTCGTTGAGAAATTTGGAAAAAAATTAAAACTGATGAACAGTTTAAAATTTATTTATTTAATCTACCAATTAATTACCACCTTTAGCGATTACCCTTTCCCAACGGCTTGGAAGGTCCATTATCTTTTTTTTCCAAAACTCACTGTCCTTACTCCTGAAGAACAATAAAAGGTCCGTAAAGACGTCATCTTCTAAAGAGCAGGATTTCCCTAGTAGAAAATTTTCGAGGGAACGGAAAAGATGGAAATCCGAAGGAACAATGTCAGGAGAGTACGGCGGGTGAGTTAGAACTTCCCATTTGAACGAGTCCTTAAAGACACATGGGGCCTAGCGTTGTCTTAGTGGAATAGCACTCCTTTCCGATTTGCCAACTCCAGCTGTTTCTCTTCAATTGCTGCCTTCAATCGATCTAACTGGTCACAGTAAAAGTCCGTATTTATAGTTTGGTTTTGTGGAAGGAGCTCAAAATGTATGGGTTTCTTCCAATCCCACCAAATACTGAGCATCACCTTTCTTTGATGCAAACCGGCCTTGGGTGTTACGAGCGGCGTTGTTTTAGTCAACCCCTAAGATTTGTTTCGGATGGTATTGATATAAAGAATCTCTTTTTCGTCACCAGTAACAACTCGTTTCAAAAATTGAGCCTCCACATTTTTTTCAGCAGCAAATCACAACATGAAATCCTTTCAATAAGCTCATGGGGAACCCAAACTTCGTAATGACAGATGTACCCGGGCATCTTTAGATGATCAAAAACGGTTGATGAATTGCTGCCATGCTAGGCACGAAACTTTCTAGCAGTTTGGGCTGCGTTTTTTCCTTTTTTAAAAAAGAAAAACAAAATATGCCGAAAATCAACTGAATCGTCACTCATGTTGGTTTGAAATAAACTATACTACTGAGCCTTAATAAAGACGAATTCAGTGTGTACAAAAAGTTAATTCTATGAGAATTAAAGGCATAAAAATAAACATCAGCTTTGTGATTAATTTTTAGAAGAAAAAATAAAAAGTAAATATTATTTTAAAAATTTCTTCGATATATATATATATATATATATATATATATATATATTATTTTTTCGACAAAATAATAGATTTAAGAAACGATTATTGCAGATAATAATTTAGATTGTTATATTATTTAATCTGAAACAAATCTTTCCATCAAAACTCAAATCTCATCTTTCATTATATTAAATATTCAATATAATGTTCAAATTGTCAATAGCTGGTTATTGTATAAAACACTATTTAAATATAAGTAATACCACATTTTTTTAATATAAATAACATCTAAAGTCTAACGTAAGCTTAACGATATATCAATGAATGGTTTTCAGCTTAGTGATATAATATTGAAGGCAGAGGCCGCCAGCGATGGTCATTCAGAATAAATTGTACACAACTGGAAATAATGGCTATCCTTCCTCACACCATCTGGACCATTCAGGAACATTTATATCTCAGGAAAACAAGAAAAAAACAAAAACAATTTGGTTTTAAAATAAAAGAAATATCTGGAGCTGGCAAAACAAGACTTTCACTTACCTCGGTTGTTTAAATCGATTTAATTAAAATCAAATAGAGTTAAAGAAAGTTAAGAGAAATATATTCAAGTTATAAAGTATAAAATTTCTTTTATTCCCCTTTATTTGGCAATCAATTTCGTATATAAAGCTGTGTTTTATTAATGCTAATAAGATGATATGGTTATTTTTTTTTTATTGACAAAATTAAAATTACTTTGTAACTTAATTAACAAAATTAAAATCAGTTCGGAACGAAGACAAAAGATATTGAAAATAAGATTGCAAATGGTAGAAGAATAGTAGGAATCTTGAATGGTGTTCTGTGGAGCAGACAGGTGTCGCTTCTTACGAAAAAAAAGATTTACCATTCCTTCCTCCTAGGGACCACTTTATATGGCGCTGAAACATGGACGGTGCTAAAATCGGCTGAAAGAAGATTGTTAGCTCTGGAGATGGATTTTTGGGGAAGAGCCTGCGGCATATCCAGGCTGCAAAGAATCCCTAATGCGGAAATAAGAAAAAAAGTAGGGGCTGAGCTGAATATCTTAAATGAGATATCAAAGAAGAGACTCATGTGGTATGGCCATGTTATGAGGATGGAAGGGACGCGGTGGCCACATAAAATGATGAAGTACTCCCCGCAGAAGAGGCGAAGACGAGGAAGACCCCGCAAAACGTGGATAGAGAATGTGAGGGAGGGGGTGGCGGCCAGAGGAGGACTGCAGGGACAGGGAGCACTGGCGTTCTGAAATACTAAGTTTCGGGATGTGACGCAAGTTGCAGAACCCGAGGAAAAAAAAAAATTACTTTAATAAACGAAATTCATGAGTTCGACATCTAAGCCCTGTCGGATTATTTCAATCAAATTTAAATTAACCATTAACAGGCCAGAGTGAACTTACGTACACCTTCTTTTTATGGCCTGATTTAAAAATGTCCGGCAAGTTACAAGCAAAACCAATGCTACCAACATGAAAAATAGAATATTGTTGAGCCAAGAGAAGGTTTTGGGAAAGGTTAGCCCAGTGTCTTTGTGTTTTGTGCCAGCTAAGCCAAAAAAATTTAAAAAAAAATTTAAACCCGTTTTTATTTAATTATAGCCTAAAATAAACAGAAAAAAAAAGAAAGGATGAAAAATCTTCCAAATTTGATATTGTGGCCAGTTAAGAGTTAAAGCCCTATAAATTTTACATTGAAATAGGGAGGTTGATCAACATTTTAACGTTCAGTCTAAGAAATAATTATTGATTTAAGCCAAAACCAATTGCATATTATTCTATTGAAAGGTCAAATATTTCAAATAAAATTAACGTTTTTCAAAATAAATATAATATTTAACGATATCGTTAATCTTTAAAATACGAAAATTAATAGGGAAGTGAAATCAATTTGCGGGTTTGTTTTTAATAAAAGCTTAACCAGTAGACCATAAATAGAGGGCATTCTGTACTTTAATTAAAAGGTTACCCCTTCTTTTGCTTGTTTTTCAATTAGTCACTACAAATTGACCGCGAGTATATTAACCTTTGAAATCACAGAGAGAGATTTTTTAGTTAAATAAACTGAACCGTTTTGATAAAGAAGAGATAACATAATGTTAAAAATCTGGTGTGGGCAACACAAGACTTTCACTTACCTCGCCTGTTAAAATCAATTAAAAAAACTATTAAATATAATACAATTTGAAAAATATTTTAAGTTGATTTTAATAAAATGTGTATTCATTTTCGTTGGAAAAATGTTATTTAAATTAAATTATATAACTATTTTAAATTATTAATCAGCGATAAGTTTATTCCCTGTTCGTCACTTCATATTAACTTTTACAGCTTTGTGTATAAAATAATGTTTTTTTCTAAAATCTTTCTGTGTGCATTATACACCTTTAGTACTGTTCTTATTATAAAAAAAAATTACATTAGTTTAAAAAAAATTGTTTTGCTCTTATGATTCATTTGGTCATCAAATCCGTCCAACATGTATATTGAGCCGTCATTCAGCACTATCATTTAGATGATATGGTTAATCTTTTGGAATGTACAAAATTACAGGTACTTTAGAGAAAGAAATTTAAAATATCAGCATTTAAGCCCTGTCAGACTATTTCAATCAGAATGAAAAACACACGATATTAATGTCCATTACATTTTACAACAATATAGTGAGTTTAATCAAAATCGTTACAGCTGTTTTTGAGAAAATCGTAAAAAAAAGAAGTGCAAAATGCATGGTATAAAGTGGTTCTTCTGGTTAGCTGAATTTGATGAAAAACTTGCTGTAACATCTCGAGCGTGTAGTTGCCTTAAATATGACATTTCAGTATTGTTTGTTTATTGTTTATTATTGTTTATTTATTTAACGTCACATTATGCTATCATGGCTAATCAGACGATGCTACAGTGGGAGTCCTAAATTTTGCCTATCCAGGTCTTATTGGGATAGGGATCTTTAACGAGTACCTGGCATCGCACAGGCTCCGGACCACCTTTTAACGTCCCATCCGAAGAACGGCATAACTAAGGATTTTTTACTCCCATAAAAAGTCCTAGGAACACCTGCGGGTTTGAACCCGCGATCTTTGCATAGGAGGCTGTTACGCTAACCACCCAGCTACAAGTGATTAGTAGTACACCCGACATTTCAGTATTGTACTATTCGTTTTCGTGCTAGACTTACCACGAATACACACACACACAGACCTTTTGGCGGGACTTAGTTATTTGGACCTTAAAACATGCATTTCCGGTGAGAACTGGAATTGAAAAATTTTCACGATTGCAATACTTTCCCTTCTATATATTTCATTCATAAGTAAGTAAAAGTAAAAATGTATTGATGCAAAACCTAAAAATAAAAATAGTGATTTTAACGAGCTCACTTTAAAATAAAAACTGTGTTCAGATTTAAATTATTCATTCCAGAAAAAGAGTTTATTTTAAATTTTTTAATAACATATGAAAAAGAAATAAAAAAGTTGTCATCACTATTTTAATTATTTCTCCTACCTGATAAAGGTAATATTGCTAACTAATAATATTGCTAACTAAATTATGTCCCCTTAATACTAATATATAAGATACCTGTGTGATCCTCTACTTGTGAGAAAGAAATTTAATTGATTTTAAGCCTATTAAACTCCTCCCGCATCGAATCCTTGCAATCCAAAATCCTACGAAAAATCCTCAATTCTCCTTACTTTGAAACTAATAAACTCATCTATGGAGACCAGAATACTCCACTAGTAGCAGACGTAGCCCGCGATAGATACACCTCCGTTAATTCTAAATTACAAGCCTACTCAAACACGCTTGGTCGTAACCTCTTAACTACATATATTCTCGATAATCCTCTTAGGCGCCTGAAAAGACGGTGGTCTCGAGACTTGCTTATAAATAAAACTTTGAAGTGCTACCACTGAGTAAATTCTTCACATGTCTATCCATGCTTGTTATTGTAATTCATCTATTTTACTTATCGTATTTGTACATGCAGTTGTATAAACCAATAAAATAAAAAAAACATTTTTTAAACAACAAAATATAGTCTAGGACGAGAGAGTTGGGAGAATAAAAACTTAAACGAGCCACAAGTTCACGAAAATATATACTCATTTTTAGGTATATCTCTGCTTGAGATATCCTTTATGTATTTAATACGCATTATAAAAATAAAGCATAACAATAATAATACACATTAAATTTCCAGTAAATCTACGAAAGCGTGCTCAAGAAGTTATGGAATGGATTTAATATTAACACCCACCACCTTCGATGACCTTTGATACCGGGTAAATCCCATTATTTTTGGGGAAAATGCGACTGAAATTATAGGGATAACATTTATATGTTGAATATTGGAAAAGTTTCTTTTATTCCTTTCCTTCTTCCGCCAGGAACTCGAAAACATTAAAAATATCACCGAAATGGCTTGAGAATACTTTCTAAAAACCAACGTAAAGCAATTTATTATTACGTACATCTATATCGTTTATAATTGCATATAAGTCTATCTATGTATATGAATCTAATTTTCTAGAAGAAACCAACAAACCTAACCCTTACCAATCCGGCTTCCGACCTGGCTACTCCACGAAATCCGCTTTGACCAAAATCACCAACGATATTTATACCGCTATAGATGAAAACAAAATTAACTATCCTAATACTTTTAGATTTTACCTAAGCCTTTGATTCTCTCAACCATTCGATCATTTTCTCTTAATTAAAGTCTTTATCCTTTTCCAACAGTTCAGTTCGATGGTTTCAATCCTTTCTTTCCAACCGCACTCAAGCGGTTGTCATTCCTAATCAACCCCTATCTGATTTCCTTGCCCTATCCTCAAGCGTTGCCCAAGGCTCGAGATAGATAGATAGATAGATAGAAAAGTCTGTTTTATTTTTCAAAATTACATCAAAAAGCCAATAAACAAATAAAAAAATAAACAAATTACAAATTACGAAATACAATAATAAAAATCAGACACACTACATGGTCTATTGACCGTCCGTGGAGTCTGTGTTTATTAACAAAATTAACCTTTAATCTATCAATATAAATAATCAATAACAAAATAAGAAACAAACACTTCCCATGTTATTTATGTACTAAAATTAATTCACAAATAGTCAAATTCACAATTAGTTAAATTTAATTTAACAAATTCACTAATAGTTAAATTCTCTTGTTAGTAACATTCTATATGAGAAAGCCGATCTGGAGAAATTACCTAACGCCAGCCAATCTCTTCCATTTATCAACTCTAAAATTTGACCCCAGGTTAAATTTCTAGAATTAAAATATTTTTTTCTAAACTCAGTAAGTATCGGACAGGCAGCCAAAAGTGAAAAAGATCTTCTGCTTCATTTGTATTGCACAAACTACATTTATTATTTGTTTTCATGAAATGTTTGTAATTCAGGTTTAATACATCACCCCTGATTTTAATTACCCATCTAATCACCTCCAGTGAACATTTGTCAGTAGTATAATTTACTGTGGTTAAATGTGGATAAAAGGGAGAAGTTTTAGAATTTTTAACTTTAATAATATTCTGAGTATAAATATCTTTTTCATTTGAACCCTTAATGCTGCTAGACTATTTTTCCATAACTTAATATCATCACAGTTGAATAGATTTAAGTTAAAATTTAATCCATGCGATTCTTTCAGATAAAGTATGTTTTTGAACCATGCTATGTTTTTCTTAACTATATGTAATGCTAATATCTTTGGATATCTATGTGGTGGTAAATTCAAAATTTAATAATATAATCGAAATGCATCTGTAGGGTGAACATAAATATTGGATCTATTGTTGTTTCAAAATGGAGAAAATGAGTTGGAGTATATTTTGGTAATTTAAATAGTTTTTTAAAGAAAAAATCTTTGTAGTTTTTCCACGCATATGACTAACCCCACCCCAGACTTGTGCTCCATAGCACATAACTGCCTCAAGGTTCGAGTATTTTCCCTCTTCTGTTCAATACCTCCCTAATTCAATCCACCGCTGTTCCTACCACCTATATGCTGACGACCTCCAAATCTATTTATCCTTCCCTCCCTCCGAGTTATCTGTAGCACTTGCCAGTATTCAGGAAGACCTAGATGGAATCAGTGCCTGGGCAAACCTGAATAACTTGAGGCTTAATCCTACAAAAAACTCAGGCCATCCTTATTGGTTCCAAATACCTCCTCCGATCTATCACCATCCTTCCTCCGCTTTTGCTTAATGATCACCCTATTGTTTTTAGTTCCTCTGTTAAAAATCTTGGCATCATTATCGAACAAAACCTGTCCTGGAAACCCCAAATTGCCCAAATTTCCCGTCGATCGATTAGTACCTTGCATCTTCAACCTATTCCGCCACCTTCTACCTCAATCTACCCGTAAACTCCTAGTCTCATCACTCATTTCCCCCCACTTTGACTATGGTTGTGTGGCATATGGCGGCCTCTCGAAGGTAATCGAGGACAGATTGAGGATTATGAATTGCTTTTTAAGATTTGTGTTCGGTAACCTCTACGACGAGTTGAAGACTTTCGACCTCCAGCCTATCGAAGACAATATTTCCTTAGATCATTCCTTCATCAAATCATAAACTCATGTTTAATCATAAAATTATGTTTACAGCCTCCTAGTTTTCTAATCCTCAACCCATCACCAGGAAACAAGATCTCGCCTGTCCGAACTACAAACTCCTTTTCACAGAACCAAAAAATACGATTGCTCCTTTTTAGCCCGTTCCACTTCCTTACGGAATACTCTTCCTTCAAACATCCGTCATGCTCCTTCCCTATCATAGTTTAAATCCCTCCTTTTTCAATACTTCCTTTCTCTTCAGTCTAATGTAAGCTAAGTTTTATTATGCCAACTTATTTAAGGTGAATTTTACTCTAATGCACTTACTTTAATGAGATATAAAAGTTACATTTTATGTTTATTCTTATTTATTTATTTATGAACCTTGTAAATCGAAATGGTACTATGACTCTTTCTTCTTTTTTTCATTCACGTGTTATTTAATTGTAGTTATATATTGTTTTAGGCGAGTTACAATTTTATTATTTTGTCCATAATTGTTATTTTTAAGGGACATTGTCCCAGAATAAAGTTGTTTTTCTATTCTATTCTATTCTAAATATATACTATACAACATACTATTATGAATTCATTACGATGAAAATGCGTAAAAATCAAACCTCTATGTCGCATTAAGTCATAAGAAAACCATGTCTAAAATTTCCGACCCCCAACATACATACTAAGCTTTTATTGACAGCTTTTCTATACTTATTTTATAAGCTTTAAAACATTGTGTCCAAAAACCCAGGTAAGATCATGAGTCCAGTATTCTGTAAAGAACTGTACACACTCAAGCAGTACCTCCCCTCACCCTACGCTAATTAATGGTATCCACTCTATAGAGAAAAATTGAGCCCAAGAAAGGTTTTCTAATACCACGGTCGATCCACGTTGATAAAACAGAATAAATAATTACCTATGTTTAGGTTGGCTGTTTAAGGAGATCTTAAATATATTTTGGGAGTTTATACAATATTTGAAATTGAAACTTCTTTTATTTTTACATATCTGAGGTATTTAATTGTTAAAACATAAATAATAAAAAAAGTCACGTTTATAATTTTAATATAGCACTGTTCTGATGAAACCATCAATCTCTATTCAAACCATTCTTTCAGTAGGGAATCAAAGTTATCCCTTTAAATATTTTATAATGATTCATAGCGGACTTGGAGCAATTTGTCTACCCGTTCCAGATCTTTGACAGCTTTCTGGTTAAAACTTTCCTTATAGCTTCCTACTAATTAATATTGTTTTGATTCTCAAGCTGAGTTATTTTTGACTCTATTATCAACATTAACTTTATTTATTTACATCAAGGTTCCCAGACGCAAATACCTTCGAAAAAGATACTTTTTTTTTCTAAAAAAAATTATTGTCCAGTATTGTTATCCAATATATATTAAATTGAATCTTATATTTAGATTTATTATGAAAATCACAAACTGAATAATAGGGTCAGATTTTCAGATCACAGACTGGCTTTTGTTAGAGTGGACACCCAAAAAATAGGCAAACACTTTGGGACTGAGCGTGATCTCGGCCTAATTAGCTTAGGAAGAGTACAGATTCGTATATCCGTACTAAATCCAGGACTCTTTATGAGTTTTAGTTGTTCAGGGAGGATGTAATTAATATAAATTAGTTTATTATATCGTAATTTTGTAGTTGTTTTTGGTTTATTATTTTCAATAATAAACCTTTGAAATCGAAAAAAAAATAAAATAGTCCCCCTCAAAAAAATTAGAGCTTTCGTTTCAGATGCGTAAAATCCGAATAACGAATATAAAAAAATGCATTTGTCCGCCGTCGCGGCATTTCTTCGAAGCTATTGGACCTATTTTTTTTAAATTCGCCACAAAAATACTAGTCCACTCAACGATGAGCCTAACACCTAGACTAATTATCAGCGAGTTAGTTTCAAAATGGCGGCTGATTAAACATGATTTTAATCAATAACTCAGTTACTTTTGAAGATAGAAAAAAAAATTATGAGTGTTTTTTAACTAAAAAACCGCGAATAATTTTATAAAAGTGTAAAAAGAAAAGAAAAAAAAATTGAATTTTTCACATAAATACGCTTATAACTAAGTTATTTTTGAAGAGAGAGAATAGTGTGTATATAGTTTTAGAATCAGTAAAGTGTAAGCGAATGTATACTCAAGCAACAAATTATAATAAATTTAATTACACAAAAAATTGGTTATTACTGAAGATAGAGAAAAATCGAAAATAATTTTGGAAATAAATAACCCTCCCCCTTCTTAAAATTTGAGAGCTTTCGTTTCAAGATGCGTAGAATCCTTTTTTTTTTTTTTATTTTTTTTTGTGTGGCATTTGATAGAAAATTAAATTTTGTACTAAATGAAAAAAAAAATCATTGAAATTGGTTAACAACTAGCTTAGATATTGCGTTTTGAAATCAGTGGTAGTGTTATGATATGATGCTTTGAATTAGTGCTTTTCATATTACTTAATATCAACAGCCATATAAACAGTTATACCCTAATATTGTTATTTGGAAATAATAAAACATTGTTTAATAATTTGCAGTGTTTTTCAAGTATATGTTCCTTCAGTTCCACATGTCCAGCTATGTACAGTTGAGCTTCATACGCAAAGCATTGAGATTTGAGATATCATTTTATTGCAACATTATTTGTTGTTGATATTGTTTAGTATTTCGAGTATATGGTCTATCATGCTTGAATGGACATCCTCACTTTTTTATTTTTAATTATGAGTAAGGGCATGATTCTCTTCTATAAAGACGTTATACAATGGTCTGTGTTTGCTGTTGGGCCAACACACCTAAAATTCTCAGCTAAAACTTTAAACTAGCACCGCTTACTGTTGATATAACTCTTACTTGAAAAGATCTGTAATCCCAATCCATCTATCTGAAGAGCCCAAGGTCGCAGAGTACGTAACGGTGTTAGGGCAAAGAAAAACCATTAGCGAACGTGTATGACATCTTTGTAGGTTAGATTTTATCTTATCTTATTATTCTAGTATCTTGTAAGTTATGTGTCGTTGATTGGTATTCTTCCTAAGGAAAGTTGGGTAATACTTCCTTTAAATAGACTAAGACATTACTACCCTATTTACATAGAACATGAAGCACCTCCACGATAAGACCCTGACAAGTCGACATCCTGATGGGTTCTCCCCATACGGTCACAAGGCTTAAGGATACAGAGCCTTGGTAGATAGGATCGATGTCAGTAGAGGAAAATTGTTTGCAATTAATTGAATCCTGAATCCTTCATAATGGTAAAGAAAATCTGGTGCGCGCGATAAACGACTTCCCCTTATCTAAGTTATTAAAATGAACTTAACAACTTTTAAATATAGATAGAATAGAGCGGTTAAAGAATTACGTAATATGGTGGAGAAGATGGGGGTTGCACTATCACCATCTTTCCAGTGTTATGTGTATAAATCTTATCTCTTTACTCAACTCTGCGTTCAGTATTAGCTTTACTTGTGCCTGGGAAACAGCGCGTTTCTCTTGATTTGAGAGAGCTTATGGTTCATTATCGAATCCAAGGTTTATCTCTAAGAAAAATTGCACATTTATAGAATAAATCACATGCTACTCTGTAGACTATGTACTAAAAAGACATAGTGGGTTAAAATCTCTGGAAAATAGAGCTGGAAGACCTAGGAAACTGGAGAATCACCATACTCGAGCCATCCTTGCTGAAGTATATGCAAATCCACACACTACCGCAACCTCAATGGCCATCAGAATAAATAGGGAGTATGGGATTCAAGTCCACCAAAAAACAGTCTGAAATATTCTATGATGGAATAATACAGTGGCCGAGTCGCAAGAGGAAAGCCTTTTATCAGTAAGATAAACCAGAAGAACCGGCGGTAATTTGACAGGGAGTTTTAAAATAAACCAAAAAATTACTGGTAAACGGTTATATTCTCTGACGATTGCAAATTTCATATTTTTGGGCCAGATGGAAGGTCAGCATTTATTAGAATTTATTTTTTTTATTTTTAGAAACAATTCTTTATTGAGCAATATTACAATCGGTCCAATTTAGGACATTTTTAATAGTGGTAAAGTACAACATTCATACTGCATTCACACGATATATACAAAACAATAAATTTATATAATAATAATACAAAACAAAATCAATAAAATATATACAAAAGTCACTCATACCTATATACAGAATTTATCTAATTATATTTGTGTGAATGGAAACTTTTTTGAGTAAGTGTATGTATGCATATAAGATTGAACAGTTGTTACAAACAGTGCTATATATGGACCATACATCATTCCTTGCTAAACATTCAACCTGCCTAAGGAACGTGCCAGATACAAAGGTATGGTGTATTCCGGGAGCTATTCCCTTGATAAAAGACACCGCAAAGAGGCTTGTCCTATTGTATTTTTTATTACTCTTAGTTACATTGTGTTACTATGTAACTAAGATGTATTTTTTATTACTGTTGATGGCTTACAGGTTATCAAAGAAAGGTGTTAATCAGGAAAAGATTTTCTGGAACATTTCACTACTTATATGATTAATTTTGAACTATTTATTTCATCCGATTTTCATGAATTCAATTATCATAAATATAGCGAACTAAATCAATTGAAGTTTGATAATTAAAATAATGTAAATTCTCCTTATCTTCGAACAATAGATCACGGATAGGTATATTTATAATCTACTGTTTTACCATATCAGAGAGAAATTGGGTCTACGGGCAGAGTGGCGAAGTCATTAAGTACAGGAGGTAGTGAAAGCAAAAAATAATTTTAAAAAATTGCTAAAATAAATCTGCTACTGATGATCATGATGCTTTGTTCCAAAGGAATAGAAACAATTAAGTAAAATAAAAATACATTGACTTTAGATTGTGTAAAGTACTATAAAATGCTTTTTAGATTGAATAATACAACAGATACAGACCAGATCTTGTTTATTTATTAACTACACTTTACGCTACTATGGCTAATCGGACGATGCTACAGTGGGAGTCCAACATTTTGTCTAACCAAGTTTGATTAGAGTAGAGATCTTTAACGAGTACCTGATATCTCACAGGCTCGAGACAAACTTTTTACGTCCCCACCGAAAGACGCCGTAATTAAGAATTCTTTAATCCCATTGAAAAATCCTAGGGCCACCTGCAGGTTTGAACCTGCAATAGTTATACTATATGTAGATATTAAGGAGAAGATTATTTACGGTTCAATCATTAAAACACGTAATTAAGTAGAAACTAAATTTACTTAATTAAGTATTTTGATTACTGAACCCCGAATTATCTTCTCCGCAACATTTTTTTTTTTTTTACTTTCATTTACATATATATATATTGATATAATAAAATATAATATATATATATATATATATATATATATATATATATATATATATTAAAAATCCGAGAAAATTTTTAAATTCAGTTAGGATCAGAAATATACGTTTTGGGATCCTTAGTCCAATAGACCAAGATACGCAAAAATGTGTGTTTTTATGGTAAGTACAACTCAAAGACGATAAGTTCTATAAATCTGAAATTCCATATTTTCAAATCGTTTATGAGTGAGATGTTTCAGCAATTTTTTTCATCAAAATAAGCTAACCAGAAGATCATGTTTACATCATGCATTTTACACCCTTTTACGATTTTCTAAAAAACATCTCAAACGATTTTGATTAAACTCGGTATATCGATAAAAATTTAATGGGCTTTAATAAGATGCCGTCTGGGCTGAAAGGCCGTTTTTTAAATTTCCATTCTCTAAAGTACCTTTAATTTTGTGGATTACAAAAAATAACCATACCATATTTTTATAAAGGATAAAGAGCAAATATATAGTAAGGGAAAGTATTGCGATCGTGAAAATTTTTGAATTCCAGTTTTCAACGTTTTAGGGTCCCCTGAGTCCAAATAACCAAGTCCCGCAAAAATTTCGGTGTGTCTTTGTGTCGTAACTCTAGCGCAAAAACATAAAAAAGTACGGAACTGAAATTTTATATTTAAGACTACTATACGCCCGAGATGTTACAGCAACTTTTTTAATAAATTCGGCTGACCGGATGTTGATAAGCAGCTAAAGGAGAAAACTGAAGAAATATTTGTTTATACATTTGTTGTTTTGAACACAGCAATAGTAATATAGATGTATAATATACCGTTGGATAGCTAGAGATTTTAGAAAAAATTATCTGATACACGGAATCGTAAAGGCCGATAAAACTAACTCTTGTATGAGTTCCCGAAAAGGGAAATTCATGTTGACCGTGCTGCAACCTGGCAGCTTGTCCATGAAGCACAGCGCGCCAATTTTGTTTTTTAACATAAGAACAGAAATTTAGACGAATAATATAGCGTTTGAAGGACTTTGGAAAACATATTATCTTATACACAAGCTTTTAAAATTGAATAAACAGAGATAAAAAGCCGATAAAACTAACTGATTATTTTAGATAATAATAAAATAGAGTTTTTAATTAAACACATGTTTCTATATTAATTCAATTTAATTAATTCTTTAATGGTTACACTCGTTTTTATCTCTAACTGTATTTGGAAATTCTTTAATCGATTTTAAAAACGTAGGTTAGTGAAAGTCGTGTGTTGCCCGCACCAGATTTTTTATTAAGTAATTTTTTTTCTCGTACTTATGAATAGATATATAATTACAAAGCTAGAGACTTTAAATATTTTTTATTTTTTATATAATGTTGTAGAAGGTAATGTAAAGTGACGAACAGGACATAAACTTAGGTGATTAATGCTCATAACAATTTTGTATGATTATATTATTTAATCTAATGTGTTTCCGAGGAAACTGAATATAAATTTTTAGACTTTTACTTATTTATTTACAACTATAACTTTATTTAATAGTTCTTACATAAGAGGTAAATGATTTCAGATTTTAACTCCAGTGACATCAACATGCTCCATTTCACTACTATATACATTTTCTAAAGCATAACTATTGTTCATTACTGTTGATTATAATTGTCTTTTTATATTTTAATATTTATTAAGTGAAAGTTGAAGCTGTACAATCCATTCTTAGATCATACCTATACTCTACCGAAAGTCAGTAAGTGCAGCTATTTCTTTGCATATTTCTTTGTCTATTTTATTATTTTTTTTTTTTCATTTATATAAAACAAAAAAATCGAGTTCCGTAGTCAGTATTCTTTTTCTTGCTGGAATTAGATGCCTAATGTAATGTAACTTCTGCAATAAAACCCCAAGGACACTCCATCCTTTTAAGTCACTTCTTTAACAACCACAGATAATCTTAAGACGCACTTCTAAAGAAACATGACCTAGTTGTAAATCTCTATACAGAGTCTCGGGTATTATCGTTGTCATACCTAAAAATATCCTGAGATAATAAAGATATCATATTCAGGAAAAACTATTGTGTTATAGTATATACATAAAAATTTTCCTCGCTTGTACCCAATACTATTTTAATAAATAAAATAAAAAATAAAAAAAAAAATATAAAAAAAAAAAAAATATATATATATATACCTCTATAACCCATGAAAGGTCTTTGCCTCAGTACTTATTTCGATTCGTATTATTTCACCCCAACAGCCGTATAAGGAGGTGATTAAGCCAACAGGCACACTCAGCCGCCAGGCCCTTCCCACTATTTTCAGGTACCCACTTTATAGAATCTGAGTGTGCCATAGAAAGGTATCCATACCCCAGGGTCGCTCCACGGCTGAAATAACAGAATAAATAATTCTTCCCAAGTAGGAGAGCGAACTCAAAGACTCGTAATTACTCTATCCACTTCAATACGCCGCTCCCTACACTACACGTACATTAGGAACAGTACACTCCATTCAATTTTAATAGATAATAACTATTTTAGAAAAGAATGATGCCAATATACTCCTCAGTTGCCACAAAAAGCATGGCAATCACTGTTATTTATGTTTTATATATAATTTATGTATGAAAAGCAAATATTTTCGGGGTCTGAATGGTCTAAAGCACTAATGCTTAACATCAATTATGCACCCCCCTACGTGGTGGAGGTGCAGTTTTCAGTGGACATGGTAGGGATGTTGGGTCCCTCTGTCGTAAATTCAACAGAGAACCAGAAACCCCCTGACACCTTCCTCCTTATAACACCCCGCCACCACCGGGTCAAGAATGAATTAATGAGGCTGATCAAGGAGAAAAATTTTGCCTGCTTTGATGAGGTCTATTGCATGGATGCGGATGGATCCACGCGATATGCTGACATTGTGGCGTTTCATAAGACCGAAAAGCCAGCAATAATTTTGGAAATGTTAATGTAATGTAAAATAATATTGGGCCTCCTAGGTATCATCCACCACCACATGCACAGTGTCCGGTAAGGGGCATGTGTACATGTATATATTTTAAATATGTTAAGATTAATGTTCCATTTTTGTTTTTGTTATTTTTAAGTGAGTTTTTTGCATAGGAAAAAAAATGATAAAACTAAATTAAAGGAAGATAAAAAATGTTTATATCACCATATTTGCATCGTGAAACGCGAGTGTAAACTCTCAGGAGATTACACCGCGAGGCCCAGGGCCTGCACGGCCTGTCGCGCCACTGAATTTAATTAAAAAATATCATCATATTATATTACTCTTATACTTAATATTATAATTATTTAAACAAATATTTTTAAGGAAATTGTAGTATGCTGTGTTTTGTGCAACCCAAAATAGTTTGGCAGCATCACTTAATAAATAAAGGATTTTCTCTCTTTCTAAATATCTCTGGTAAAAAACGCCACGTGAATACACCAGTTCTCATCCAATCAGCAATATTAACCTTCGCCAAGCGTGGTTCGTACTACTACAGGTTCTAGATTCGATATATATATATATATATATATATATATATATATATATATATATATATATATATATATATATATATATATATATATAGGGACAATTCAAAATACTAGAGATATCAAATGTAAAACATTGTATTTCAGCAAATTGCAGTCGTTCGTGCGGAATAGTCAAGGATTTCTCGAGAAGTTAGAAAGTTGAAAGTACGACATAGAAATATTCCTGTCAAAACTCAGAAACCTTTTCCCAAGGAGGATTGTGATGCTTTACTACTTAACTTAGAAACAATTATAGGTGGAATAATCAGGAGTCAGTCTTTTTTTAAATATTTTTAATTTTGCCAACGTTTCGGCTCAAGGTAGTGAACCATCATCACGGCATTACTGAGCCATGTCCAAGCATAAACTGACTTGGACTCCAAGCATAAGCCATGTCAGTTTATACTTGGACATGGCTCAGTAATGCCCTGATGATGGCTCACAAGCTTGAGCCGAAACGTAGGCAAAATTAAAAATATTTAAGAAAATACTGACTCCTGATTATTCTATCTATAATGGTTTCTACAGTCGACTATACATCCTCAATATAACTAAAGAAATAACATAGAAATTACAACAGGAGTGAATTAGACGAAGATCCGATTTGTAGTCCCTTGGCCGACATAGAAAGAACTTGTGCTGGGATGTAGTGACGTAAACAGGGCATTGGAGAAAGTGTAGTATGCATTGTCCGTCGGTCTGTTCTTACCTAAACCGGTAGCTACCTCAACAACATTATGGTTTTCAAAAGCCTCCTTAAGTATTTTTTATACAGGCTTCGTGCGCACTGTTGGTAGATTCGTTTCGGGTTCGTAGGGATATTGAATGAAGCTGGCAACTGGGTAATATGTTAGCCTGTAACCACTCACTGAATAGAAAAAATCCTTACACCCTCCTTTCGAAGTGAGAATAAGAAAAAAAAAACATATGGAGTGTTAGAGGATAAACTATTTAGAACTACCAACCTCCAGGTTCATTTCAACCAGGGCCAGATAATTTATTTATTTATGCATAAAACATAGACTCAAAAGATCCCCCAAATGCACGCCCAGCTTCCATAAAGTTAACATCTCATCATTCAGCCTGAAGGTGTAATATCACTTAAAATCCCTATTAAAAAAATTAAAAAATGTACAACCATTGATAGGTCTTGAGTTCAGTACATTATTAGAAATTCGTACTATTTCTAGGCCGACGGGCGTGCAATGAAGTGATCAGGCTGAGGTCACACTCACCCGGTAGGTTTTTCCTGTTTATTTGGTACCCACTTTTTGGTCCCCCCACGGCTAGGATTGAAACATTTGAACCGAAGAATTTGTTTTCCTAATAAACCGTACAAATAACTTTCTGCAATTAAAATCTCTCCTATTCAATTAATTCTCGTTCATCAGATTTCTAATGGAAATGGGAATATGAAATCAGAATTACACTTATGTCCAAACCGTATTAATTGGATAGTGTAATCATATTAGAGCAGTCTTTCTTATTGATGATTATTATGTAACTGTTATAGCTGTTTGTTACAGATTAAATAAATATCATGTATTATTATTTTCTAATAAAATACGTTTCGCTCGAAGTAACTAAAAGAAGGTCGGATCTGAGAAATTGGCCTGTTTCTTTGTTTGCCAAAGATAGTGAAAGGAATAATTCTGAGGAAACAGTTGGCCAAATTACAAGTTCACCGAGCGCTTTCTCCAGTCTGGGAGGAAACTGACGGCTGTAGATGTAAAGCAGCAATCGAAAGTATAACTTTTTTTTCATGGCTCTTAGAAAATTTTATTTCTATATACCTTCCGCTTCATTCCACCCGTAAAACCTTTTTAACAGTTTTGTCCTTGGGACAAAAAAAAACTCGTGTGCATAACCCACGACTTTCGCTAAACTCCGTAGTTGAGTTCAGAATAAAAAAAATCTGTTAAAATTAATTAACTATACTTCAATTTAAGAAATATTTTAAGTTGATTTTAATAAAACGTGTTTTCACTTACCTTAGAAACATATGATTTAGATTAAATAATTTAACTATATTAAAATGATTAATATATTAATAATAAAATACATAACCGGTAACTAACGTGTTTATTTTGTTAATTACTAACTTATGTATACTTCCTTATTCTCCCTCTGAGAAATATCTTTCTTTGTTGGTTAATTACATTGATAAAGAAAGTAAATATTCAAAGGACAATTTATCTATTTATGTCACTAAGAAAGTATGTAATTATGAAGTTTGTTTTGAACTTGTATTTACCATTTATGTGAATTTAGCAAATTTATATATATTATTAACGTGTAAACAATATTTAACTATAGAGAATGATAAATAAATAACTTTTGAGCCTTTATATTACATAAACAAATCAAATAAATCCACTATTAAGTTAGATCAGGCACGGTTTTTCCTCTCTTGTTTAGCAAGTTCGTAGAATGATAATTCAAACTATTTGCTGGATCAAATAACATTATTATATTAAAATGTGAGATTCTGAAATTTTTTAAACTAAATATATGTGACCGCAAGAAAAAATACTATGAAAAATCTCTAGTTATTCGGGAACCTAAGAGAACCGAAGCGAGGCAATTAAGTTGTATAAAACACCCTAAAAACTTTTTGGTTAAAACTATTGGTCAAAATAATAATAATGATTCAAGACGTACTAGATTAACTAATAAAAATGGTCAAAATTAAGAAAACAATAAATGGTAATGTATTACGGGGGTTAGGTGCTTCTGGCGTGAAAATGAAAGGAAAGTATCTGTTTACAGAGGATATAGTATCTTTTGGAAGGGAAAGTTTTCAGTGCCTTTTGGAATAAAATGAAATGTGGATTTAGAATCTTTTGGAATGAAATGCAATTTTTAGATAAATTTTTTAAGGATTTTTATGTTTTTCAGATAAAATCTGATGACGGGTCTAGATAAAATTAAACTATTAGTATACAAAAATGTCAAAATATCAATTTCGTCAATCACAAAATCAACAAACTGGGAGAAGAGAGATCCCACGATAGTTGTTACAATCCCTCCTCGGTCCTTTTTTGTGAATCGGAATAAGTATTTATTCTTTCCATTCTTTGTGTCTTTAGTACCTGGTAATGTCCCATAATATAATATAATATTTTGTAGTCATATAGTCATATAATATATAACATATAACATAAAGTCATATAATAGGGGTACTCACTACGTTTGCTATAGCATGCTATTTGTGCTATTGTGCTAAACCCATCAATTTTATACAGGAAATAACTGTAGAAACTCGACGGATTTATTAAACTAACACAAATAGCATGCTATAGCAAACGTAGTGAGTACCCTTAATATATTTTTTTTGTAATTTCTTTTAGTACCTTTTAGAAACAAACGTCTCAATTATAAAAATAAAATAAGGTATTGTGATAAAAAGATTATTTGTTGTGATTTCTCTCCTTCAATCGTCCTGAAGATGGTCTTAAACTTATGCCGAAACGTTAGGACCATAAATTAAGATTCTACTTAAGTGTTTTGATGACTACACGCTAAATTAAATTTTCTTCAATACCTACATATAGTCAACCATTCTTACATCATTTTAATATGTCTTATATTTGATTGTTCGTCTTTTTCCTTTATAACCATATGCTACACAGTTTATTGAGTATTACTATATTTTTCACACAATGATGCGTCCGAACCTCTTAAGAGGTAGCCATGTATAAACAGTGTCCTATTCTAAGCCTGTACCGAAAAACCTATTCCCTCCTAAAACTTCAGAAGCTGGTTTTCCACTTGTCGCTGTCAGATTTTACTTGTCCGAATTCCGACTCTTTTCTTTCCCAGTTCCTCTCCTAATCTATCAATAATCTTTCTTAGATTGGAAGACCCAATCTGCTTCTGTAACATTCTGTAATTTAGTTATCCCCGTTGCCTCTCTTATTCGGGCCGAACTGGCTGCTTGGTCAGTTTTTTTTCATTTCCTGAGATTCCGCTGGTACAGATACCAAATTACAGCAGTAACTTTCACTTTAATTTCTCACTGTTTTTTATATTTCTGTAATTTATTTATTACATACGTACATACATACATACACACATATATATATATATAATATATATATATATATATATATATATATATATATATATATGTGTGTGTGTGTAAAAAAAATTTTTATCTGTCTCGTCCATTTTTTTTATCACCTCTATATCTAATCCTTCGATCCTACCTCTCTAACCGCTCGTTCCGAGTCCGTTGTGGTTCTGAATTCTCAAGTTGTTATCCGATAGAAGCCGGTGTTCCACAAGGTAGTGTCCTAGGTCCTATACTCTACATCTTATTCACCTCAGACATTCCCACCTTACCCGAAAACTTCCTGGCAACATTTGCCGATGATACAGCTATCCTCTCATCCCATCCAGATCCTGTTACGGCATTCTCAAACCTCCAATCACATCTCGATCTGATTGAAAAGTGGTGCAATCATTGGCGCATCAAAGTCAATGAATCAAAAAGCAAGCAAGTCACCTTTACCCTTCGACGCAGATCCTGCCCTTTTATTCATTTTAACTCTATTCCCCTTCCCTTTTCTGACACAGGAATCCCCATACTAGACTCAAACGACAAGAACTCAATCGACGATATGGCCAGCTACATAGACTACTAAACAGAAAATCTCATCTATCAACGGACAACAAACTCTTAATTTACAAGACTATTCTTAAACCAATTTGGACCTACGGACTTGAACTGTGGGGAACAGCAAAGGTTTCGAATATCAAACGTATCCAATCCTTTCAGTCTAAAGTCCTTAGAACAATAGTTGATGCCCCATATTATGTCACCAACGAAACCTTACACCATGACCTGAATATCCCATTTGTCCTTGATCTAATCCCCTCCAAATTCATAATCTTCCATCAGAAGCTTACTCACCTTCCTAATCCCTTGGCAAACTCCCTATCCAGTCCGAAACATCCATATAACACTCCTCGTAGGTTGAAGCGGCAGTGGCCCTGAGATCTCTTGTAAATATGTTATTGGAGTGCTGGCAATGGCCAGCTTCTCCACTCATGCCCTGAGTGTACGTGGCTCTAGCGCCCTCGCTTAACCCCCACTGGCTCTCAGAGTGACGCGGCTGAATGAGAGGCGCTGGGATCTTCTGGCATTGTGCCTCGACATCCACTAGTGGATCTCGAGGTTTTATTCAGTGATACCAGGGGTAGTTTGTAAATATTGTAAATAGGTATGAATGTGAACAAGATGGTTATTATTATTTTCTTTATAGTACTTATTTAATTTTGTATATATATTTTTTTTCTTTTATTTGTTTAGTCTTTATTAATTTTTGTTTTGTTTTTCTTTAATTTTATTTACAATGTACATATGGTATGAATGATTTATTCTATCTCTAATACTCATTGCCCCAGAAGGTGGCAGACTGTATTATATCTTAATAAAACAAATTAAAAAAAACAAAAAAAATTGTCTGTGGGAGTACGTCTATAACGAAAATGACCTTTTCATTCATATGGAAATTCTGTTAATAATTTGTTCAAAGCCAACTTACAATTTAATTTATTTGTTGTTTTAGGGTGATTGATATTTGATTTATTAGACATTTAATATTGAGACTTATTTTGTAAATGTGGTCTCATATCACTATTACTAATGGTCATTTAGAAACAAATTGTAATATATCTCAAAAAATATTTAAAACAAAAAAAATATTGAGACAAATTAGAAGCCTAGCCAAAATATAAAATAGATAAATATAATAGTTAAGAGATTTAATAGTTAGGTTATAATAGTTAACTTTTCGTTTAATTAAACATAAAATAAATTTTTGTCTTTGAAAACAAAATTAAAGTAATATTTAAACTTAATCGTGGTTCCTAAAGTCATTATGTGGGTTTGTTTGCTTATTTATTTAACGTCACTTTATGCTACTATGGCTAATCGGACGATGCTACAGTGGGAGTCCTAAATTTTGCCTATCCAGGTTTTATTAGGATAGGGATCTTTAACGAGTACCTGACATCGCGCAGGCTCGGGACCACCTTTAAACGTCCCCTTCGGAGGACGGCATAACTAAGGATTTTTTACTCCCATTAAAAAATCCTAGGACCACCTGCGGGTTTGAACCCGTGACCTTTAGCACAGGAGGCTGTTATGCTAGCCACCCAGCTACAAGTGATCCCTTATGTGGGTTTAAAATCCTATGAAGAAGAAACAAGTTGGTCGATTTTTTTTTTTTTTCTACAAACACCCCATACGTACATTGATTTGAAAATTGAGTATGTGCTCTTTAGTTAAAAGCAATTCCAACATATATCTATACTTTATTTTACTTTTTATCTTTTATTTTTATCATTTTTATGTGTCTCAACAATTTTTTTTAGGGTTGGCACAAGTAATAACCACTCATCTTCTGCCTAATTCCGTGTTTTCGAAATCTATTATTTTATTATTAAAATATTTTATCATACGTACAATGTTAATATATGTTTAATTTGGGCTCTATTTAATTAAAAATGAATTACTAATGAATAACTTGGTGATTCAAATGATAATTCAATAAGAAAGATTAATTTTCCTAAATAATATTATTTTGTTAGCAATAACAAATAGTATGTGTTAGCACTGTATTTATTCAGCAATACTTTAGGGGTACTCACTACGTTTGCTATACCATGCTATTTGTGTTATTTTGCTAAACCCGTCGAGTTTCTACAGTTATTTCCTGTATAAAATTGCTGGGTTTAGCACAATAGCACAAATCGCATGCTATAGCAAACGTAGTGAGTACCCCTATTATAGAGGTGTTATTTATGTAATTGTCCTAAGAAAAACTACATATTTTGAAATTTCCATTAATAACTAAAGCTACTAATGAACAGGCTTATTTTATTTTTTTTAACTAAGTGGATTATTCAGGAAGTCAAAGAATCGAAAATTAAAGATTTTTACTTAACTTAAGATTTTCTAATATTAAGATTCATTTTTCAGTTCCTTCTTCCATCATCTATATAAATGTTTTATAAAATACCTTTCAGCTTAAAATCTTGAATTAAATATCAAGTTTACATCAGTTTTGGAGTTATTTGCGGAAATATTACTTATATTTCTCCATATAAGTATTACTTAGCGGAAACATATTTATTGATATTTAAAACTGTATTAAATAAAAATATATCAAGTATATGTGATGGTAATATATAAAACTGTCATGAAATACATGTAGAGACACTACCCAGTGGCAGCACTCTAAGAAATTAATACTAAAAATAAATTTTAACTTTCGAAATTCAGACCCTATAATTTATCTCTACTACTTAACTCAACACAGGGCTTGAGCCCTTTTTTGTCAAAATTTAATAATAAAATGAAAATGTAACTTTACAAACCATGAAGGGTTGTATATGTACATATAGGTACCTTGTACATATAGGTAACTTGTACATATAGGTACCTTGTACATATAGGTAACTTGGGTTCAGTAAATGTAGAGATTCGTCGTACTATTGCTTGACCAAAAGTGTTGAGTTGAATAGGTCGAGGTAACGATCAGCTGCAAGATTTGCCTCTAATTTTGCGGTATCCACTTTGTAGAGGACGGGTATGCCCCGGGAGGGTCTCTATACACCAGGGACTCCCCACGGCTGAAAAAACAAAATAAATAATATTCTGTCACAGCCGGGAGGGATAATATAAATATAATAGGATAATATGGAAGGTAAATAATATAATGAATTATTAATCAATTTAAGTTTCTTTAATACTGTACCAAAAAATAATTGAAGTTCGTGATATATTTCTATAAACAGTTCAAATATGTTGGTACTGAAATTATAAAAATAATTCTTTAAAAATTTAAACACGCCAAAAAGAGAAATGACCAGTTTACAACCGAGAAAGAATCGTTCCATAAAATTATGCAAACGCGCTGAATTTTGTCTCCAGGGAACTCCTACTTCATCTATTTTTTTTTTTTTTTTTTTTTTTTTGCTAGAGGGACTTGGTAAAAAATAACCTTTTCTGGTATTCGAAAAAAGCTCCGAAAATGAAATATATTATCCTTTCTTATGTTAATTTTTTTTTTTTTATGAATTTCTAAGTTCCGTTGGTTATTATCTTGGTGATATTAATAATCTGATAAATGGTTATACGATTAAACAATTAAGGAATCCGGAGTTCAAAAGGAAATAAAGTCGGAAGTTAAAGGTTAAAAATGCGTGTTATTACTCAGTTGCGAAATTACTTACCATGCGGCTTTTAACAAGAAAATCGAAGGTTAGAATTTACAAAACTATGTGAATAAGGATGTGCAACGTGGTCGCTTACATTGGAGGATGAACAACGCCATAAGGTTTTTGAGAATGAGGTAGAACGTATAATATTTGGTTCGAAGAGGAATGAATCCACTGGCATTACAAAATGTGGAGTTATGGAGTTTGTACCCTGTTAGTATAATGGAATTGGTAGCTTCGTGGCGACTGAAATGAACGTGTCAAGTTGTTACGTCCAGAGAGTAACGAATTCCGAAAAATTAATATGCACTGAACAGAATGGTAGGCGTTAGAGAGATAGGCCGAGGCGTCGATGGGAGGATTGTGCTAAGTCTGATCTCATGGTGTACATAAAACAAATCTGTGTAGGCAACTTATAGTGATTCTTCGGGTTTACTAAACCTTATTGTTATTACCCCTTTTACAAATACAACAGGTATCAACAATAGTTCATTTCTTTTAAATTTTTCTTCTTAATAACGGCCCAAACGATTAAATTTAATTGACTTCAATAGCATGTAGGGTTCATTCTGATTGACAGGGCTAGATAGACTGAATTGAATGGTCTGAACAGGGCTTAAATGCCGAATTTTTTTAATTTGTCTTCTTCTAAAGTACCTTTAATTTTGCAGATTCCAAAAAATGATCTATATTATATTATTAGCATTGATTGAAAAATTACTTTATATACAAATTAAACTAACTTGATAAAAAATTAGAGGAGAAATGAGGAAATTTTTTTTTTCCGAACATAAGAATAGTAATACAGATGTATCATATAGATAAATAAATAATATACCGTTGGAAAGCTAAAGATTTTAGAAAAATATTGTATACAAGAATGTGAAAAGTAATGTAACATGACGAATATGTCATAAACGTCTGTGCTTATTGTAGATTAAAAAAAAACCTGTGCCACTACAACCCATGGAGGATCTTGGGCTCAATACATATACAGATTCGCACTGTTTCAAGGCCGACGGCAGTGCAATGAGGTGATTAGACCTTAATCGCGCTCAGCCGCCAGGTTTTTCCCCAATTAATTTAGGTACCCACTTTATAGAGGCTGGGTCTGCCCCAGGAGGGTCTTCATAACCTGGGGCCGCCCCCCGACTGAATTAACAGAACAAATAATATTCTGCCAAAGCCGAGTTTCGAACCCAGTACCCGGAGCACAGTAGACTAGCGCTCTATCCACTAGACCATGCCGCTACCATTGTTGATAATAGTTTTATTATTTAATCTAACATGTTAACATGTTTCCAGCGAAACTTAATATAATCCTTTCTACGTTTTTATTTTCCGTTACCTGTTTTTTACCTCAAACTTTATTTTAAAGAGTTCTTAAATAGATTTTAACAACCGAGGTAAGTGAAAGTCGTATGTTGCCCGCACCAGATGTTTTTATTCAGTAATTGAGACGTTGATTTCCAACAGGTACTATATCCACTTTAGACAATTTTACAGGAAACGCAAAAATCTGTCATCTATTTATTAATGGAATAATTTACGTGATTCTTTTTTTCATTAAAATCTACAGTTGATTTTTAAGTGTGTAGCCAGCTTATTTTTCCAAATTATTGCACTTTTCCCAAGACTTTTAAACAATATAATATGGATAAAGTACTTTTTGGAAAGTATTAAAAGGGATATAGTACTTCTTGGAAAGAATTAAAAGGGATATAGTACTTTTTGGAAGAATATAACGCGTGATAAGTTGGTAACTGTCACTATAACCTTCCTGATACAACATTACCGATAACTAACGTCTTTATATTGTTAATTACTAAATTATGTAAATTTCCTTATTCTCTCTCCGAGAAATGTCTTTCTTTGTTGTTAATTACATTGATTATCTATTATTCATAAGGAAAGTGAATATTCAAAGGACAATTTATCTATTTATGGCACTATAATAAGAAAGTCTGTGATTATGAAGTTCGTTTTTAACTAGTATTTACTATTTCTGTGAATTTAGCAAATTTACATAAATTATTAACTGCGTGTAAACAATATTTAACCATAGATATTGATAAATAATAACTTTTGTGCTTTTATTTTACATTAAAAAAATCGACTACTAAGTTAGACCAAGCAAGTTCGTGGAATGCTGATTCCAACTATTTGTTGGGTCAATTAACATTTCTATATTAAAAGGAGAGTTTCTGAAATTTTATTAACTAAATTTATGTGGTAAGAAGAAGATATACTATGAAAAATCTCAATTTGTTAGGGATCCTAAGAGAACCGAAGCGAGGCAATTAAGTTATTTAAATCACCCTAAAAACTGCTAATTAGGTTAAAAACATTGATAAAAATAATAGCGGTGAATCAAGACGTACTAAATGAACCAATAAAAATACACAAAATTGAGAAAACGATAAAATAATGGTGATATATTACGGGGTTAGGTACTTCTGCCGTATAGTAGGAAATATAGTACCTTTTGGAAGAAAATAAAAGGAAAGGTTATCTGTTTACAGAGGATGTAGTACCTTTTGGAAGGAAACGTTTTTAATACCTTTTGGGATAAAATAAAATATGGATTTTTTTCTCATCATTGTCGTAATTGTTCTTTGTTTGAATATTTGTTCGATAAATATTAGGCCGTTTTACAAAAGAAATTCTTGGATATATTTTTTTAAAACAATTTATTTAATCCAGTCATCGCGACGTTTCAGCCTCTAGGGCCATTACCAAGCTTCTGTAATCAATTAAAGTTTCATTTAGGAAGAAAACATAAATAAAAGGAGAATCGTAGAATCAATTTATATAAAAAAAAAATTAGAAAAATCAGTTAACCACCAAACAGACGTAGACAACCTAAACACCTTTTATGCAAGTGCTATCGACAGAGTAAATATATAAATCCTTTGGCATCCCCACCCCAAGTTCAGTCGCGCACGAGAACACCTAAAAGGCGGCCGAAAACTGTTAAGTAAGTTGGAAAAAATGTTTCTTTCCTTTTTGAATAAATAGATCCCTTTTTCAATTAATGATGAAAAATAATATGATATTTTTGAATACAGGTTTTTTTTTTAATAAATGATATTTAAAAAAAAATTATGAAAAGCGGTGAAATTAAAAGATAATTAAGATGGATATGCATGGTAGGTGACATAATTATTAAAAATAATGTATTATGTGTTGTAATTGAATTGTTGAAAATGTATAAATGCAATGAAACTTTAATTGATTACAGAAGCTTGAGAATGGCCCTAGAGGCTGAAACGTCGCGATGACTGGATTAAATAAATTGTTTTAAAAAAATATATCCAAGAATTTCTTTTGTAAAACGGCCTAATATTTATCGAAAAAATATGGATGTTTTTTATATAAAATTTGATGACGGATTTAGATAAAACTAAACTATTAGAATACAAATATGTCAAAATATCAACTTTGAAAAAATGTCCTTAAAGGCGTTTTGGTAATCAACGTCTTAATTGGTGTTCAGCATCGGAGTGCATTAATTTTTTTTTTTTTTTTTTATACGTTGAGTAGATTATGCATCTGCTGGCTCTTACACCTCACTAAAGACACAAAAGCCCTATCAAATGAACAATTCAAATAATTTGATAATTTTACACATTTTTAAGTGAAGTTTTTTTTTTTTTTTTGCTTTCAAGGGACAAAACTTTGGCCTATTATTATTATGTTATTTAATCGCATTTTAACCATGTTACAGATTTTTTTAATAACACTGGCACACAAATCAATAAAAGCATTGATTAAGTGCGATTTCTTTGATGACCGGACCTCCAATAATTAAATTTCCGGACAACGAATTCCTCCATAATTAAGGAGCATGAAATTCCAGTTATATTTACGATTAGAGACGACAAAATACGAACATAAATCGTTATAATAGCAGCCCCCCTGATCCTAGAAGATAGGTAGGATCTTAAGAAGAAGATCCCCATGGCACATAAATCTGAGGATTACCTACTCCATGCGACCCTGCTATCGCACCGCAACAGCACATGGGCCCCTGCGCGGCCTACTTAGCGCAAGGACGGCTGGCAACAATGGAAGGGAAGCTCATGATGTATGCTTATCGTCAATGTTATTTCCAAGGTTGAAATTATTTATAAAATAAATAATTGAGTTAAGCAACAGAACAAATCTAATTCTGAATGAACAAATAAAAAAAATCTGGTGCGCGCAACTCACTACGTTCACTTAACGCTGTGGTTAAATAAATACAGCTAGAGATTAACATTGGTGAAAGTAAAAAAGGTTAAATTAAATTAATTACACTGATTTTCATTAATTAATTTCACTGAAAAAATGTGTTTTATTCCATAATCTATTATATTTTTATATACAACAATCAGTTAGTTCGGCTTTTCCACCTTTACAATTCCGTGTATTAGATAATATTTTTTCTAAACTCTACGAAACCATCTAATTCCTCCCGCATCCAGTCCTTACAATCCAAAATCCTGAAAGCCCCTTATTTTGTCACAAATCAACTCCTCTATAATTTATTGCAATATCCCATTTGTTGCAGACATAGCCCGTGATAGATACTCCTCTTTTCATTCTAACTCCCTGCCCATACAAACCCACTTGTCCATAATTTATCTTCCTTAGATATCCCTGATAACCCTCCGAGGCGACTGAAAAGGCCTCGGGACCTACTGCCTTAAAATAGTTAGCGAAGTTCTAACACTGGGTAGGTTCTATCTCAAGTATTTTAATGACTTTTTTTTTCATTTCTGCATGTTTACTCATTGTGTTCTTTAATACAGTTCTAAATTACTATAATAAATAAGTTTAAAAAAATAAAAAATCCATTAATATTTACAATTTTAAGAATAAGATGATATTTTTTCTTAAATGTTTAAATTTCCGACGGTATATTATACATCTATATTACTGTTCATATGCTTTTAAAAAAATATGTTTCCTCATTTCTCCTTTAACTTAACATCGAATTCATTTCATCTTACATATTTACCCATTTTTTTATCAATGCTAACAAGATGAAATAGTCTACAGGATTTTAATGATAATATTTAAATTTTCTTCCTCTAAAATACCTTTAATTTACCTAAAATCTAAAACAACCATAACGATCAGAAAGAAACCTAAGAAATTTTTACATTCATATAGAGTGAGAGCCCTTTTTGAGAAAATGTAGAGGTGCTAAATGCATGATAAAAACTAGAACTTGTAGTAAAAAACATTAAATATAAAATTTCAATTTCGTCTGACTTATAGTCTTCGTGGTAGACCTACCACATACGGACACAGACCTTTTCTTGTGTACCATGTAGGTTTCATGGTGATTAAAATAGTTTGATAGGGCTTAAATACTGATATTTAAAATTTCGTAGATCTGAAAAAATGTCAGCATTTATAATAATCGGGTGAATACAGAAGATGAAAGAATGTGATATACAAATGAAGGAGAGACGTTAAAAAATATTTTTAATAATAATAATAATAGGCTTACCGAACCCGAAGGTTCGATGCCGATACCACCAAACTCCGCCTACACAGACTCGTTTAATGTTCACCGTTCAAGCCCAAACCCCCGAGATCAGCCTTAACGCAATCCTCCCATCGACGCTTATGCCTACCAGCCGGATCAGCGAATACCAACTTTCTCGGAATCCGCTCCTCACCAACAACTTTACTCGCCCATTTGACTCTCCGCGATCCTCACAATCCAAAATCCTTCGCAAAATCCTGAATGCACCTTATTTTGTTACAAATCAACTCCTCCATAATTTATTGCAATATCCCATTTGTTGCAGACATAGCCCGTGATAGATACTCATATTTTCATTCTAAACTCTCTACCCACACAAACCCACATGTCCGTAATTTACACGTATCTTCCTTAGATATCCCTGATAACCCTCCTAGGCGATTTAAAAAAAATATCTTTTTAGGTAATTTTTTTCTTTGGACATAAGAATATATATTTAGAACATACTGTTGGTAAGCTAAGGATTTAAGAAAAAATGGTAATACTTTTGTCTAACTAACTTCTTTTAGTTATAAAAAAAAAAAAAGCTAGCTTATGGCGAATGTTGTATTTTGTGCGCACCAGATTTGGTTTTTTATTAGTTAAATTGAACATATAAGTATAGCATTACAAATGATACCTTTATCTATCTGTCTTAAGTTGTCTTATCTATTTGTCAGAGTAATTTAAAGCGACCTGTGATCCAAATATTGCCCATCCAAAAAACCGTTTGACGAGACTGACTTATGAAACTAACTGTAACACTATAAAGAATTTAAAAAACAGCAACACACCCCGCATACAAATAAACCTATCATTACCTCTTCATTGATTGCCGTGAAGTGCCCTTCTAAATTTCTTAATCGACTCATCCTCTCACCGCATAGTGTATTCAAAGCTATAATTTATACTTAGAAAACCTTGAGGCGCATTCTAAAAGGGTAAAATACCGTGTGATAAATATATAATTGAGTTATTCCTTATAGAAAGGCGCTAATAGCCCATAAAAGAGAAATATAGCGCCATGCCATGTCAGCCTTGGGTTGGAAGATACGGATGCCGGGTCCAAGGTATTGTAAAAGTTTACGACTCAAGGAACAAGGCGTAGTAAAATAACATCGACACTGTCATTCAGAGGTAGCCTTGAACTTCGCACGGTACCTGTCGTTAAGATCTCGTCACCCGAGCGGTTCTAACGAGCACAACAAGCTTTAATAAAAGTAGGCAAATAATTATCAGGACTTTAATATTATGAAATTTCTTATCTAAAAGAAAATCTGAAACTCATGACTTTCAATTACCTCTCTTCTTGAAATCGTGTTTCTAATAACGTCAGAGATAAAAAAACTACAGCTTCCAGTTCCCTTAACCAGTGACGCGGCTGAGAGAGAGGCGCTGGGATCTCTCTGATTCCTCTTCTCACGCCACAAGTACTATTCGGGGATCCTCCGGCAAATTAAGTGAATAATTTAAGATCTTATAAAAATATTCCAACTGTTATCCAGGTATTCCAGGATTAATATAATTAATAAAAGTTATTATATTGTCTTTATATTAGAACTATAATAAGTTACGCTTGTATGGTCTAATACATGCGCGACAAATTATAAAAAATTACAAATTTTGCAAAATAAATACGTAAGGCTATTTGGCGGTTATCCTAGATAGACACCAATTGACCTATTATATTATTTTTTAAATGTGCCTAGTACCTCAACATTCATTTATAAATTAACAATAGATTTTCTTTCATTCATGTGCAAAATGGAGGCATGGCCATCTAAGGAAAATTGTCATTTATTCTAAAGCCGATTTAACTTATACAGCTTACAGACATAAAAGGCTAAAACATATTATCATTTAAATTAATTATGTTTGTATTTCTTATTATTTTTCCTTGTTTAATTATTGTCTTATTATTATTTTTGTTGTCTTTTTCAGAGCGTTTTTATTTTGTTTTCCCTTTTGTAATATTCTTTAGTAGACTACATTAAATCATGATTATTTTTACTCCTATGTAAAGTGTAAAAAGTTCCCAGGCAGGCTTGAAACTTTACTTGCATTTATTGTAAAATAATCTGTTTCTGTACATATATTTGTTATTAAACATTTCATTTAAAATATATATATATATATATATTTTATATATATATATATATATATATATATATATATATATATATGTGTGTGTGTGTGTGTGTGTGTGTGTGTGTGTGTGTGTGTGTGTCATCACTTTCACTCACCTTAGCACAAATAATCAAGTAACGCGAAAAGGCCAGTGTGTGTTTATGGCAAATCTAGCACGAAAAAGATAAGTTCTAGAGAACTGAAATTATTATTTGGTTTCAAGTTTTGGTTTGCCGTGGTTTGCAAGACAATGCGCGCTTACCCACTCAGCCATCCCGCCCTTAAACACATCATCTTATTAGAAATGATAAAAAAAAACGGCTAAATATACAAGTAGAATATGATAATTAACCAAAGAGAAATATATATATATATATATATATATATATATATATATATATATATATATATATATACACATTTTTTTTTAAAATGATTTCAGAAAAAATGTCAGCATATACACTAAGTTTTGGAAGTTAATGTAAATTGATGAATAGGATCTAAACTTATGAAATTATTGTACATAACAACTATATATTGTTATATCGGTTTATAAATATTTTATAAAAGTATGAGTGTGTTTAAGCGGTTATTTATTTATTTTGTAAACAAAACTTCACCCCTTTTGCAAAAAAACAAAACAAAAAACTAGGAGCTCAAGTAATAAATAAATTAAAGCTTTTAATCGGAAAAATATTATGGAATATGCAGTAAACATTTGAGTCATCTATCGTGTAGTGGCTAGCATAACACCCTTCTGTGCCCAAGTCAGCAAGTTGGTATCCGGCAGACGGTCCTAGAATGTTTAAAGGAAGTAAAAAATCCTATGTTACGCCGTCTTTCGGAAAGGACGTATAAGGACGGTGATCACGAACGTTTACCTTAGAACTCGTTAAAGATCTCTATCGTGATTAAAAGTTAGACTGTCACGAAAGTATTGCCTGATTATTAGAAAATACGTTAAATTGGTAAACAAAAAAAAAAGACAAAAGCTGTGCTGAACGTCACTTAAGCGGACACATATTTCTTCAAATAATTTGAGTTTATTATATTTGATTATTTTAAGAATAACTTAATTATTATTAAAATATTCCTACACATTCTACTCTCTTAACCTTTTAATGAGACAAATCCCAAAATGTTAGGGAGATTCTTAAACAAAAGTTTCTCAACCCAAGATTATTTACCTCAACTATTGTAAATAAGCATGGATTCCTACTTTTTTTTTTTTTTTTAATGTATTACCATTTTTTATTTCTGGTTTAAATTATTATTAGAAAATATAATTAATAATTCGGAATATTATTTGCCGTGAATGAGATTAAAATATGAACATTTATCAATATTACATATTGCTATTAAACTTAGAATCCAACACAGACACATGGAAATTAAAAAATAGTCAACAATGCCATAAAAAACAACGACTTAGGAATCAAAATAAGTTGCCATTCTTTACCTGATGCACATTTAGCTGAAGAGCAAGACGATTTTCAATATGAAACAACCAAAAAAAAAAAATCTTAAAAAACTACAACAAAAACCAAGGCATTGCCTCTCTTTTTAAGCGTTAGGTCCTCTTTGGTACGTTTTAGCTCTAATAGTGTTGCACGGATCGAAATTCTGACTTCAACTTAGATGTGAATTTTCATTTGTAATTTTACATTGGTCACTAGACTGAACTAAAAGGTCTAGATCGGTGTACAATTAATTTTCTCAAACATTTAAGCTTTTTATGTTTCAAAAACAGCACACTTTCATCTCCTTTCAGGTAACACTAAGACGGGGTAAGGATTTTCAATAAAACGACCACTGACAGGGGAAAATTGTTTACGTGATCTGTCAGGCTGAGAGTGAAAGCTGATATTTTATCCAGGAGAGAAGAAATACGATGAAAAGGTTTAAGGGAAGAACAGCCAAACCAAATGTATGGAACGTCAATAAAAACAAATAATATAATACTAAGAAAATATTTAGTCAAAGGAAATCAATAATAGTTGAGTATTATATCGTTAATCAGTTACCCAGCCAATGCTTCGCACGATGCTATTTACAGTTAGAGTTTTCTGATTTCGTATTTCTTTTAATTTAATTAGTATTTTTCACAACTATTAATTTATACAATCCTGTTTACCTAAAAAATATAGTGCGCTCAACACACGACTTTCACTTACCTCCGTTATTAATATCAATTTAGGAATTTTTAAACAAATTTAGAAGCGAAAATAAATTGTTTACATTATATTTTAAAAGAAACATGTTTTATTTAATAATCTATAACATTATTATCTACGATAACCAGTTTGTTTTATCGGCTTTTCATCACTCTCCCTTAACTCTTACGCTAGTATGTATATGATAATATATTTTTTCTAAAATCTTCAGCATTCCAACGGAATATAATACACGTATATTACTGTTATTAAGTTTAAAAACAAAAAAATGCATTAAAATAATATGTTTGCAGTTTTCTCCTTTAGTTGTATATCGACTTCGTTCAATTTACATATTTACTTGTTTTTTAGCCATGCTAATAATATGATATGGTCAATTTCATTAAAACTACTTTAGAGGAAGAAATTTTGAAATATTAGCATTTGAGCCCGGTCAGACTATTTCAATCACAATGTAACCTACATAATATTAAAGCCCATCAAATGTTACATCGACATAGCGAGCTTAATTAAAATCGTTAGAACCGTTATTGAGAAAATCGTAAAAAGGTGCAACATGCATAGTATAAAGTGGCTCTTCTGGTTAGCTGATTTTGAAAAAATAGTTGATGTAACATCTCAGGCGTATAGTTGTCTTAAAAATGAAATTTCAGTTTCATAGTACTGTTAGTTTACGCGCTTGAGTTACCACATACACACACAAATCTTTTTTCGGCACTTGGTTATTTAGACTTAGGGGGCACTAAAACGTGTATTTCCGTCGAAAACTGGAATTCGAAAATTTTCACTATCGCAATACTTGCCTTACTATATATTATACATATAGGTATATAGGTAAGTGAAAGTAAAAATATTTAAAAGAGATTTCTCTAAAAGTAAATCACTATCCAGAAAACTGAAAAGTATATTATTTTAATAAAATATCTTATTAATAATGTAAAATTACAAGATCACTAGGTGTTAAAAGTATTCGGGAATCATGATGTCCTGTTGTTTAATGGTTTCAAAGGTTCAAATTCTCCAAAGTCTTCGACACAATTTTATGTTCTAAAAAATTCTTCTCGCTTGTGTAACTGAATCTTACAAAAGGTATCAATTGAGACGTTTCTACTTAGTACTAAAGGACATTTTTTTAGAAATGGATATTTTGACATATTTGTTAACTTGTTTAGTGTTATCTAAATCTGTCATCAGGTTTTATCTAAAAAACATAAAATCCTTTAAAAACGTATTTGAAAATTGCCTTTCATTCCAAAAGGTACTAAATGCATATTTCATTTCATTCTATAAGGTATTAAAAACATTTCCTTCCAAAATGTACTATATCCTCTATAAACAGATATTTTTTTCATAGTATTTCTTCTTGCAGCAACATATATTTGGTTATTAAATTTTCAGAAACTCTTATTTTAATAGAATAATGGTATTTTATCCAGAAAATGGTTGGAATTAGAATTCCCCGTCCTTGCTAAATATGAGAAGTAAAACCATTCCTAATCTAACCTAATAGGTTTTTTTTAAAAGGTAAATGACCTAAATAGAAGTTATTTATTTATCATTCTTTATAGTTAAATATTGTTTACTCGTATTTAATGATATAAATACATTTGTTAAATTCACAGAAAGAATAAGTAAAAGTTCAAAATAAATTTCATAATTACATACTTTCTTATTATATTGCGAAAAATAAATAAAAGGTCCTTAGATTATTCGCTTTCCTTATGATGAATAAATAATAAAATCTAGAGAACCGACAAGGAGCGATAATTCTCAGAGTGATAATTGGGAAATATACTTAACTTAGTAATTAACACAATAAAGAAGTTAGTTGTGAGTGTGAATGTTTTATGAGGAAGGTTCTGATGACTGTTATCTCGCGCTTTTCTTCCAAAAATAACTATATCCCTTTTAATTTGTTCCAAAAAGTACTATATCCACGTTTTATTCCTAAAAGTACTATATCCATTTTATATTGTCAAAAAGTCATGGGAAAAGTGCAATAATGTGGGAAAATAAGTTGCTAATAAAGTTAAAAATGAAATTAAGATTTTAATAAAAAAATAACTAAGTAAATTGGTCCAGTAATAAATAAATGATAGATTTTTGCGTTTCCTGTAAAATTGTGTGTCAATAGCCAATCCTTTAATTTTTTTCTCAACAAACAATCGAATCAGTAAACATAACATAGCTTCTTGGAAAAGCTCTAACGAACATTCTAGTTCCCATATTTTCCGTTCCACGCAATGAGCGCTTTTTAAAACGGAAAAAACATCACTCCTTTAGACACCGTCTCAGAGTCAAGTATGTATCTTTTTTCTTATTGATTAGGATCTTTTTTCATCGCCTATTTCTTTCTCCCTCTTTTCATACTCATATCTTTCTCCGTTACATATCCTGACATATAATTGTTAGTTTAATATTACATTATTTTAAAATTTAAAATTATTTTTATTCATACTGTTTCTTTTTTTTTTTTTAATGACTATGTTCTTTTTATATATTACCTATACTCTTAACTATGTTTTTAATATATTACCGTCATATATCACTTCAAAATTGTTCATATTTAAAATTTTAATTGTTCACACATTTTTCCTTTGTCATTTGTTTCATTTGCTTAGTCTCTCTTTATATATTCCTATTACAATATTATCATCTCAATTCTGTTTACTTCCATAATTTATAACTATCATCTTAATTTTGTTTATTTGCATACTTTATAACTGTCATTTTATTATCATATTACATTTAATTTTATTTATGTTCCCATATTATATTACTGTCATATTATTATTATATACCTAACGCATTATTAAGTCTATATATTACATTGGTTGTTATCTTGTTTCTTTTAGCCCTGATGAAGGCCCACATTGTAGGCCAAAACGTCGGCACATAATTAAAATAGCACTTGTTTTAAATGTGTTTCTAATTTATGACCGCACCCCCAACCATATTCCTCATCTAATTTCTCAACGGTCAACAAAAACTCCATCATTATAAGACCTTTCATCCTCTAATTAAATGGCCGACTGAAAGAACATTAGAAGGAACGTTTTTCACAGGTACACCGGAGGCGGAGTAAATTTGGCTGTGATTCATTAGTGGAAATGTTAAAGGTTACCTTCCCGAACCAATTCCGTATAGTTTTCAATCTACTGATCTAAGAAATAAATCCTTGATCTTCCCTACACAGTGAGTCACAGGGTAAAGAAACAGTAACTATCAAAAAGTCACGTTCAGTTACTAACCTTCTAATTTATTTGCAACTTCTTATATCTGATTTTACTACAACGTTTAAAATCAGATAGTGAAATTAAATATTATCTCAAAACATTATTACTACTATTCATATTGAAGCATATTTCAATGCATCTGAATAAATATTGCTCTTAAAAGGGTTCACAGAAACAATTATATAGTTTCCATGGAATAAACGTTTATTTTAGACTAGGTATTGCCCGCGAGTTCGTTTGCGTCAATTTCGCGATCGCGATTAAGAAGTTTTTCAAAGAATATATTTTAAAGTACTTCAGCGTAAATGAAATTTTTGGTTTTATTTTCTTGTGGCAGAAGAACATACTGATTTTCTCCGCAACCCGATCTTGACAATGCGACATACGAGTATAGTTGGCCGTGTGAAAAGCAGTTTTGACGTAAATCGATTCCTACGTGTTAAATGTTTGCTCCTGTGATTTATTAATAAAAGATAACGGGCTATCTTTAATAATTAAAGAATATTAAAGAATATTTGTCATGAATTAGCGCGTCTTATCAGTTATTGTTTTGTTTCGTTTTTTACTTAGTGGTCAACTCACTATTATAAGATTATGTCATATTCTGGTTACATAGTTTTTGTAGAAATTAAGGATGTTTACCCTTTACCTCGTACAATTACGCCTATAAACTTCTAAGATGTGTAGAATCCAAAAAGCGAATGAAAAAAAAATATGTTTTTCTCATTTCGAAATTGCGTTTTGAAATCAGCAGTAGCGATATGATATTATCCTTTGCATTATTGCTTTTCATATTACTTAATTGCCAAACAACAGCTATATAAACAGTGTTATATTGTTATTTGGAAATAATAAACCATTTGCAGCGTTTTTTTATTTTTTATAATAACCTGTTGGTGATTCCACTAGAAATCCATCCGATCAGGACAAGACTCGGGGATTCTTGTACTCCATAAGGTGTATCTATTTACGATTTCTGCAGCTTTCTGTCTTACGTTGAAAAAATTAATCATCCGATCCTAGACCTTAGGGAAACATGATAAATAGAAACGCAATAATAAATATCTTAACAGAGTGTAAATGAATTTATGCTTTTATTATATTTATGGTTATTATAGGTGGAATATTCAGGAATCAGTCATTTTTTGAATTTTTTTTAATTTTGCCAACGTTTCGGCTCAAGCTTGAGAGCCATCATCAGGGCATTACTGAGCCATGTCCAAGCATAAACTCGTTTATGCTATAGTTTATGCTAGTCACTACACCGTAGGTGACCGAGTCATTTAATCGTTTTGCTGGATATTATTATTTTTGTATCTCAAGCAAAGAAAGATATTTATTTGTACTATTATTTACTCTATTTAGTGTTGTTATCTACCGAGATTATAATTTTTTTTTAAATTGCCAATGTAGCAATATATAAATGTACGTATTTAAAGATGATTAAAAATATATTTTAAGTGGTTAGAGATGTTTTTTCTTGGAAAAAATTGAAAAGCTTGGATTCCTAGACGAAATTATCGATAAATATAAAAAGTTAGAATTAAAATAAGTAGACAAATGACGAATAAATTAAATTTGTCTAAATGTTTGAAGTTGTCTAAATTTCTGAACTGGTGGTAATCTGTTGAAGACAAGTCGGGAGAATATGGTCAGTGCGGAAGAACTTCGTAGCCCAGTTCTTTCAATTTTTGCACGGTATGTTTTGAAACGGTATGTCTTGCTGCCGCTCAGTGAGATCATGAGGTAACCATGTATCGAGCTTCTTTACTTTCCCAATACACTTTAAATGTCTGGAAACGGTAGACGCACTTGCATTTAGTGGTGCTGAGAGTCCTTTAACTGTTTGGTAGGGGTTTCCTTTTACTGTATGTTTGAGGACATGGTTGTCTATTACGGACGGAGGTCTTCCTCGGGGCAAGTTTTCCAAGTCGGTATCCCCAGCTGAAAACTTAGCAAACCAACGGCGAATGGTCCGTTCATTAATACTCCCATCCCCGAACGCCTTGCTAAAATTTCTAGCGGCCTCAGCTGCTGAATGGCCGAGTTTAAACTCGTACAAAAATATTACTCGAAAATCGCGTGTTTCCATGTTCATATTTGGAGGTATACTAAAACGTGGGTAATTGATTGGGAAGCTAATGTTTATAATACAAAGGTAGAGGATTAGTAATTGTTTACTTTATATATGTAAACATTCGGAAGAAAACAACAGAGACCTTCAAAATCCTTCATGTATTTCAGATACTATAAAAACGGACATTTAATGTGAAACAACCCAATAATTGTAACATCCCAAATACGATTTTCAATGTAATATGCCATATTCATATTCCAAATTAAATACATGTCCAAGCATAAACTATAGCATAAACGAGTTTATGCTTGGACATGGCTCAGTAATGCCCTGATGATGGCTCTCAAGCGACACGTTTGCAAAATTTAAAAAAATTCAAAAAATGACTGATTCCTGACTATTCCATCTATAATTTATGGTTATTGTTTGATTTTTTATTATTCCATTCTGTTAGTGATTAGAACAGCAATGTAGACTTTCCACTGGGTTAGTTATTTTATGGGAACTTTCGCCAGCAATAAATTAGCATTTGTTTTGCATAGCAATTGTTTAATTTGAAAAGTCTCCATGAAGACATTTCCGCCAGATAATAGGATGTCCGGTCGGGCTAGGCTTAGGAATATTAAGCATATTCATCCCAAGGGCTTATTATTAGCAATAACACCGGTAATTATATAGGCTAAAGAAAAAAAAAGAAAAAATTTATATATAATCAGTTTGTCGCATCTGATTAGCCATTTCAATAAGATTCATATATGTATTTAATTTGGAATATGAATATGGCATATAACATTGAAAATCGTATTTGGGATGTTACAATTATTGGGTTGTTTCACATTAAATGTCCGTTTTTATAGTTTCTGAAATACATGAAGGATTTTGAAGGTCTCTGTTGTTTTCTTCCGAATGTTTACATATTTAAAGCAAACAGTTACTAATCCTCTACCTTTGTATTATAAACATTAGCTTCCCAATCAATTACCCACGTTTTAGTATACCTCCAAATATGAACATGGAAGCACGCGATTTTCGAGTAATATTTATGTACGAGTTTAAACTAGGCCATTCAGCAGCTGAGGCCGCTAGAAATGTTAGTAAGGCGTTTGGGGGAGGGAGTATTAATGAACGGACCATTCGCCGTTGGTTTGCTAAGTTTTCAGCTGGGGATACAGACTTGGAAAACTTGCCCCGAGGAAGACCTCCGTCCGTAATAGACAACCATGTCCTCAAACATACAGTAGAGGAAACCCCTACCAAACAGTTAAAGGACTCTCAGCACAACTAAATGCAAGTGCGTCTACCGTTTCCAGACATTTAAAGTGTATTGGGAAAGTAAAAAAGCTCGATACATGGTTACCTCATGATCTCACTGAGCGGCAGCAAGACCCCATGTTTCAAAACATACCGTGCCAAAATTGAAAGAACTGGGCTACGAAGTTCTTCCGCACTCACCATATTCTCCCGACTTGTCTCCAACAGATTACCACCAGTTCAGGAATTTAGACAACTTCGTCAAAGGAAAACTTTTTGAAAATGATGATCAAGTGAAAAGTGCGTTTTCAGATTTTCTTTCACTTCAAAGCTAAGAGTTTTTCAGTTCGGGGATAAAAAAGTTGGTGTCAAGTTGAGAAAAATGTGTAGAAAAAGAAGGTAAATACTTCGAATAAAATTATCTTGTTTTCATATCGTATTTTTAATAAAAATCCATTACTTTGAAAACGGGCATTTCATGTGACACAACTCAATCCTTATGATTATAATTATAACGTTTACACTACAAGTTAAGCCTCCTATGCCCAAGGTACCGGGTTCAAAACCGCAGGTGGCCCTAGGATGTTTTAATGGGAGTAAAAAATCCTAGTTTATGCCGTCCTTCGGAGGAGACGTTAAAAGGTGCTCCCAAGCCTGTGCGATGTCAGTTACTTGTTAAAGATCCCTATCCTAATTAAAATTTAGAACTCCCACAGTAGCATCGTCCTATTAGCACCAGCAGCATAAAGGGACGTTAAATACGTTGTAGATTCTTTAAGGTGAAGGTCTAATTCTGTGAATAAAATTGGAGGCACTTGATAACATTGTGACGATATTTTGTACTTTCTAAAAAATTAGTTCCTTTGCACCTGAAGATGGCATTTTAGCCGAAACGTCGTGCATGAGGTTAAATAAATAAACAAACTTACAAATTCAAAATTTCAAATGATTATTTAACATGATTTCGGATGCGACATCCTCATAATTTATAATTTTAGAAAAAAAATATATAGTATAATACATAATAAATAAGAATACTTTTATTTTTTTCGATATAATGGTTGTTATTTTTTTCCCAAAAGGATTATGATTGCACGATCGAAATTTCTACAATAAGTAGAGCAGCTATAAGACTGTAAAATGAAATCTGTACATTTACAATAACTTTAAAGATAGAAGTGTCAAAAAGATTCGGAATTATGTGGTTTCCTAGTTATATTAATGCAGTAATCATATATAACCATCCAGTTGGTAAATCTCTTTGTATAATTATACATAATAGCCTGTTAGAAATTGATCCAACTAATTAATTAATTGTTTGCTACACAGACATGTCCAGAGTGATGATAGCACTTATGTTGAAAATTTAATTTATTCGTCATTTGTCTACTTTTTTTTAATTCTAACTTTTTATAATGGAAATAAGCACAAATTTATCGATAATTTCGTCTAGAAATCCAAGCTTTTCAACTTTTTTCCAAGAAAAAACATCTCTAACCACTTAAAATATATACATTGGCAATTTAAAAAAAAAAATAATCTCGGTAGATAACAACACTAAATAGGTAAATAATAGTACAAATAAAAATCTTTCTTTGCTTGAGATACAAAAACAATAATATCCAGCAAAACGATTAAATGACTCGGTCACCTACCGTGTAGTGACTAGCATAACAGGCTGCTTAAGGTCGCGAGTTCAAACCCGGCTCAAGCATGGTCCTAGATTTTTTATGAGGGTAAAATATTCTTGGTTTTACCTTTATAGGGGGCGTAAAATGGTGATCCCGAGATAATGCGAAATCAGATAATCGTTAAAAGATCCCAATGTTGATTAAACCTGGATAAATTGTTTTTACAGCTCCCGCTGTAATTAAACAGCATCTTCCAATTAAACACAGCAACATTAAGTGACGTTACATAATAAACTAACACTGAAGCCAGTTCTGAACTTTCATTTACTATATCTTCTGAAATTTAACTTAGTTAATTATGTTATTATAAGTATTAAAAAATCCTTGGTTATTCCTCCTTCGGAGGCGACGTAAAATTGTAGTCCAGAGCCTGAGCAATATCAGTTGCTCGATAAAGATCCCCATCCTAATTAAACCTGGATAGGCAAAACTTGACCTAGTATCAAAAAGTGACGATAAATTAATAAACAATAGGGTTTGTAAGAAACTAAATAAACAAACTGTACGTAATTTTTCCACAAAACCTCACTTTGTTCCGTATTGCGTAGCCGCGCAGCTATTTCAATCTTGTGGCCCATTTCTATTTCGGTAACGTTTATTTCGGTACCGCAGCGTAATTGCCAGTCCTAACAGGGTTTTGATTGAGCGGATGGTTCGTATTATTGCAATTATAAAACAAAACAAAGGAATAATGTTTGTTATTGTTTGAATACGTCACACTCGGGTCATCACATATGTTGCTACTTTCATCACACATGTTAGATACAGTTCCGCTTTGATGGAAATAAAATCACGTACGCGCGGCACACGATTTTCACTTAAATCACTATTTAAGTTAAAAAAATCGGGTGCAGACAACACACGACATTGACTAACCTCGGTTAATAAAATTAAATTAAAAACTACTAAATAACTTTGTTAAATTTTTTTAAATAATTATTTTCAGTTTCGTAGGAAGCATATGTTTTAGATTAAATTATATAATAATAATAGGCTTACCGAACCCGAAGGTTCGATGCCGATACCACCAAACTTCGCCTGCACAGACTCGTCCAATGTTCACCGGTCAAGCCCAAGCCCCCGAGATCAGCCTTAATGCAATCCTCCCATCGACGCTTCGGGCCTACCTTTCGAACGCCTACCAGTCGGTTCAGCGAATACCAACTTTCTCGGAATCCGTTCCTCACTAAGCCCAACAACTTTACGCGCCCATTTGAGTCTCCGCGATGCTATCAACTCAATTATATTCACAGGGTACAAACTCCGCAATTCCGCGTTGTGCAACCTTCTAAACTCCCCAGTGGCCTCATCTCTCTTTGGACCAAATATTTTACGCAGTACCTTATTTTCGAAAACCTTAAGCCGTTGTTCATCCTTCATAGTAAGCGGCCACGTTTCACTATAGTATACATAATATACTCACTATAATATACTCGCTATAATATACATAATATAAAAAAAAAATTAAATAAAACTACAACCTAAAGTTGAGATAAATACAAAATGAGAAATAAATTATCATCATACACACAATCATAACTATATACAATATTTACAATCTGCTAAAGGAACCCCTGACTAGGCCTTTCCCTCCACTTGTAGAGGGAAAAGCGGAATCCAAGTTACTGAATAAATTAAATATTATCTAAAAAAAAAATCGGTTTCTTCTTTTTCAAATCTTTAAGTTTCCAGATATATATTATTACTAAATGAATTAAATATTACAAAAAAAAAAATGCTGATCTTTTCTCCTTTAGTGGGGTATGACATTAGTTCAACTTGTACAGTTAGCAGGGTTTTTTAGTATGGTAATAAGATGATTTATTTATATTTTATTTTTGGAATCGTTTAATAAGATACTTAAGGAGAAAAAAAATCGGCGAATAAACTCTGTCAGACTATTTCAATTAAATGAAACCTGAGATTTTAAACCTATTTAATCTGACATCAATATAGTAAGTTTAATCAAAATCGTTAGAGCCGTTTTTGAGAAAATCGTAAAAAAAAAAATACATCTTCTGGCTGGCCGATTTTAATGAAAAACTTGCAGTAACGCCGCAAGCATAGACGCTTCCTAAATAATATGAGATACACTTATCACACACACACACGCTGGCGGACACTAAAACACACACAAACCTTTTTGCGGAACGTTTTCCAACTTAATTCAGCTACTTTATTAATTTTTAAAAACCATTTGTATTCGTGTAAGATTGGCCTTGCAAAGAAAATCACCAACCTTACACGAATGCAAATGTCCATCTTCTTTGGATCAAATAAAATTTCTTATTTTGTGGTTTCTACATTTTTTTTTTTTTGTTTCTTTTGGTTATTTTTTTTTCTTCTCTTTATAATCCTTTTCTTTATTCTCTTATTTATAATAAATGTTTTATTCTTTCTTTCTTTTTTAATTTGTACATATGTATGGAAGATTGTAACATTTCTCAATCAATAAAATATAAATACATATTGAAAAAAAAGTTAGTGTTTCAATTTTTTTTTTTTTCCATATGATAGGACGCTGAACTTTTTGGCCAAGAACTAACTTAAAAAAAAAAACATAACCGCCACCTTGGCGCCTCTAGGAAAAGAAACTGGCCAAGAATTTATTCATTCTATAAAAAGATTTAAAAAAAACATCGAATACCTGTAAATAATTTTGCGATAAATATTCGTAAAATGAAAGACAAGGCAGACATCTTTTTATACATACATATTTTTTTAGCTTAGAAATTATAATTCCATTTCCATTACATGTATATATTTTTCAAAACGTTAATGTGTGAAGTGTTTTCAGAGAGTTATTTCTTAAATTTTATTTCAATCAGAATGAAACCAACATGATATTAAAGTCCATTAAATTTTACATAAATATAGCGAGTTTGATCAAAATATTTATAGCCGTTAATGAGTACATCATAAAAAGGTGCAAAATGCATGGTAAAAAGTAGCACTTCCGGTTCAGCCGATTTTAGTGAAAAAGTTGCTGTAACATCTCGGGCAAAATAGTTGTTTTAAATATGAAATTTCAGTATCATACGACTTTTCACCTTGCTTACCACACCACACACACTTACGAAAACACAGACCTTTTTCCGGAAAGTGGTTATTTGGACTCAGGGAACCCTAAAACGTGGATTCCCGTTGAAAACTGGAATTCGAATATTTTTGCGATCGCAATACTATAAGTAAGTGAAAGTAGGGAGCGGAGCGGCGGTGTGTTCGCCGCCTAGCAACAGAGAACCAAACTTTAAATCAAATAATTAAGTTCGTGTCTCGTGCTGGTTAGCTTTTATCTCGGCATTTATACCCCACCTTCACCTTCTGGCCCGAGATACCCCATATAGCCTTCAAAGGCGAGGTAGGGGTGAACAAAAAAAAAAAGGTAGAAATAATTGGGAGTCAGTTTTTTTTAATATTTTAATTTTGCCGACGTTTCTGTACAAACTTGTAAGTCATCATCAGGGCATTACTGAGCTATAACAAACATAAACTGGCAAGTCAAGCATTTCATTGCGGTAAGGCTGATCTCGGGGACTTTGGCTTGACCGGCGAACATTGGACGAGTCTGTGCAGGCGAAGTTTGGTGGTATCGGCATCGAACCTTCGAGATCGGTAAGCCTATTATTATTATTTATTAATCGATTTTAACAACGGCGGTAAGTGAAAGTCGAGTGTTGCGCGTACCAGAAATTTATTTTATAGATAAAATCGGATTACGGATTTAGATAAAACTAAACCATGAGAATACAAGAATGTCAAGATATCAATTTCGTAAAGAATGTTTTTTTTTTTCCTTTTTCGAAATCTTTGTTTCAATTGTAGGTCATTATAAAAACTTTTTTATTATTAAAAGAAAAAAAATAGTCTTCTTTGGTTCATTTAATAGCGAAGATATCTCCTGGCTACAAAGCTGTGAAGTTCCCGTTGGACAAAGCTCGTTATTATAATGGAAGACCGTACCTTACCACTTTGTTAAAAATTTAACGCACTTTCAAGAAAATGAGGTCCTTTAAATTCCCTATTACAAAGATAGCCGAATTAGAACAAAAAAGAAACTTAATACTCCTCCCCTTTCTCAAATGGTAATTTATTCCATAAGAAAAAGTCCTTGTTTACAATTAAACGTTAATTAATAATTAATGGCTTTAAGTTGTAAAAGTCGAGTTGCGTTGTTAATTAGTCATGAATTATATTCTTCAATAGTAAATGAAGATTAAAAAAAAAAAAGTAAATGAATTATAAATTTCGATATAATTATTAAAAAATAATATTATACACGTATAAAATTATAATATACCATTAGAATTATTAAACAATAATATACAATTTGGACGAATTTGATGACTAACTAAAGGATTAAACAGCAAAACTATTTTTTAACTTAATTTTTTATTTTCTGATAATAAGAACAGTAATATAGACGTATAATATACCAATGGAAAGAGAAAGATATGGAAAATTTTATCTGATACACAGAATTCTAAACAGTAATATAAAGTGAGGAATGTGGAATAAACTTATTACTAATAATCAATTTAATATATTTATATTTTTTAATCAAAACCATATGTTTCCATAAAAAATGTATACTTGTTTAATTTAAATCAACTGGGATGACTTGTAGCTGGGTGGTTAAAATAACAGACTCCTATGCCAAAGGCCACGGGTTCAAACCCGCAGGTGGTCCTAGAAATTTTTAAAGGGAGTGAAAAATCCTTAGTTATGCCGTCCTTCGAAGGGGACGTTAAAAGGTGGTCCCGAGCCTGTGCCATGTCAGGTATTCGTTAAAGATCCCTATCCTAATAAAACCTGGATAGGCAAAATTTAGAACTCCTAATGTAGCATCGTTCGATTAGCCATAGTAGAATAAAGTGACATTAAATAAATAAACAAACAAACAATTAAAATCAACTTCAAATATTTTTCAAATTGAAGTATATTTATTAGTTTTTAAATTGATTATAAAGTTCGAGGTATGTGAAAGTCGTGTGTTGCCCGCACCTGATTTTTTCTTTAATTATAGTATTAAACATCAGTTTGGGAATACATTTTAGTATGCATTTTAATATAACATAATTACAAGAATTGCATTTGTTGGGGTCACCTGGGGTTTAGTGACTGGCAAAACAGCCTTCTAGGCCCAAGGTTGCTGGATCAAACCCGTAAGATAGTCTAGGATTTTCTTATTAAGAGGAAAAAACAAATGTTAGTTTTGAAAAATTATAATAATGAATAGAATATGATAATTTAATTACATTGCTTTATTTAAACTATATTGAGTATGTATAGTCGCCTGTAGAAATTAATAATAGAAGTAAACGGGAGTTTTTTTTTTATATTTTAATTTTGCCGACGTTTCTGCTCAAACTTGTGTGCCAGCATCAAAGCATTACTGCGCCATGTCAAGCATGAAATGCTTGACTTGCCAGTTTATGTTTGACATAGCTTATGTAGCCAGGAGATATCTTCGTTATTAAATGAACCAAAAAAGACTATTTTTTTTTTCTTTTAATAATAAAAAAGTTTTTATAATGACCTACAATTGAAACAAAGATTTCGAAAAGGAAAAAAAAATCATTCTTTACGAAATTGGTATCTTGACATTCTTGTATTCTCATGGTTTAGTTTTATCTAAATCCGTAATCCGATTTTATCTATAAAATAAATTTCTGGTACGCGCAACACACGACTTTCACTTACCGCCGTAGTTAAAAGCGATTAATAAATAATAATAATAGGCTTACCGAACCAACTTACTCGGAATCCGTTCCTCACCGAGCCCAACAACTTCGATGGGTACAAGCTCCGCAATTCCGCGTTGTGCAACCTTCTAAACTCCCCATTGGCCTCATCTCTCTTCGGACCAAATGTTTTACGCAGTATCTTATTTTCGAAAACCTTAAGCCGTTGTTCATCCTTTAAAGTAAGCGGACACGTTTCACATCCGTAATGAACCGTTGGAAGAATAAAAGTTTTATAGATTCGAATCTTTAAGTTTTTAGATAGAAGCCGCGAGCTCAGTAATTTAGCAACCGAATAATAACACGCATTTCCCACCTTTAACCGGGCCTTTATTTCTTCCTGGATATATTTTTTTCTTGTTATCATTGAACCTAAATACTTGAATTTTTTTACGTGTTCAAAAGTATGCCCTGAAATATTAATATAACCAAGATCGTCACCATTTCTGCTACTAATCATATATTTCGTCTTACCGGTATTTAATTCGAGTCCTATTTCTTTACCGGTTTTTATAAACACACTTGTATTTAGTTGTATGATTTCCGTGTCTTAAAATCGATTAAAGAATTTTTAAATAAAGTTAGAGATAAAAATGAGTGAAACTAATAACGAAATAATTAAATTGAATTACTATAAAAACATAGGTTGTATTATATTATTATCTAAAACAATTAGTTAGTGTTATCGGCTTTTCATCACTCTCCATTGACTTTTACAATAGTATGTATAAAATAATATTTTTTCTAAAGTCTTTAGCATTCCAACGGGATATTATACATATATATTACTGTTCTCATTTTCAAAAACACAAAAATTGCATTAACTAATATTTTTGCTCTTTTCTCCTTTTGTTGGTATCGAATACGTTCAATTTATTTATTTAGCAGTTTTTTATCAATGATAACAAGATGATATGGTTATTTTAATAAAATCTACAAAACTAAAGGTACTTTAGAAGAAAAAAAATTGAAATATCAGCATTTAACCCTGTCAGACTATTTCAATCTGAAGGCAGATCTTTTATACATATATATTTTTTTAGCGTAGGATATTATAATTAATTTCCATTGCATGCATATATTCTTTAAAATGTTAATGTGTGAAGTGTTTTCAGAAGGTTATTTTTTAAATTGTATTTCAATCAGAATGAAACCTACGTGATATTAAAGCCCATTAAATTTTACATCCATACAGCAAGTTTAATCAAAATCGTTAGAGCCTTTTTTGAGAAAATCGTAAAAAGGTGCAAAATGCAGGGTATTAAGTGTTTTTTCTGGTTGGCTGATTTTAATGAAAAACTTGCTGAAACATCTCAAGCGTATAGTTTGTCTTAAATATTAAATTTCAGTTTCACAGGATTTTTCGTTTTCGCGCACACACAGACCTTTTTTAGGGGCTTGTTATTTGAACTAAGGGGTCCATAAAACGTGTATTTTACTTTAAAAACTGGAATTCGAAAATTTTCACGATCGCAACAATATCCTTACTATTATATATATATATATATATATATATATATATATATATATATATATATATACATATATATGGTAAGTGAAAATAGAACATACCAATCCTTTAAAAACGTGTTTGAATATTGCAGTTTTTTCCAAACGGTACTAAATCCATATTTCATAGACACTTCACTATTACCAACACCGAGTTCTTCTAAATGGCTCCTTGATCTACTGGGGATAGTCCTGCGAGATCCGAACCAAAGGTCTCACACAGAACTCACTCTCTCCGAAGGTCTCGCGGAACTTCTCTTTAAGGAAAGGGATACACTTATTCTAGATCTCCCTCTTTTCCCTATTCACTTCATCTGCCTGATCGAGGTCGTTTGTTTCACACCTGACGGTCGTGTCGAGGATCAATGGTGTTTTCCTGTGTTTGAGAAATATAATATAAAAGTTCAAAAAGATATTTATTTATCATTCCCAATAGTTAAATATGGTTAATCGGACGTTGCTACAGTGGGAGTCATAAATTTTTCCTATCCAAGTTTTATTAGGACAGGGATCTTTAACAAGTACCTGACATCGCACAGGCTCGGGACCACCTTTTAACGTCCCCTCCAAAGGACGCCAAAACTAAGGATTTTTTACTCCCATTAATAAATCCTATGACCACCTGCTGGTTTGAATCCGTGACCTTCGGCATAAGAGGCTGTTATGCTAGCCACCCAGCTACAAGTGATCCCGGTTAAATATAGTTCACACAATAGTTAACATAATTAAATAAGCGAAATTCACAATAAATAGTAAATGAACAAGCTATTATGTTAGTTTATCCATCTGATGTCACTTTTTGCTACTGTGGCAAATCGGACGATGCTACAGTGGGGATCCTAAATTTTGCCTATCCAGGTTTAATTAGGATAGGGAACTTTAACGAGTACCTTACATCGCACAGGCGAGACCACTTTCTTACGTCCTCTCTGAACAACAGTATAATTAAGGATTGTTTCCTCCCATTGAAAAATGCTGCCAGGTTAGAACCCTCGACCTAGGGCTAAAAGGATGTTATGCTAGCCACTAATCCATAAGCTTCATAACTACATACTCTCTTACCTTAGTTTTATAAATAAATTAAATGACCTCAGAATATTCGCTTTCTTTATGAAGAATAGAAAATTAATGTTAAATTTAATTGACCAACAAGGAAAGATATTTCTTTGAGGGAGAATAAGGATGTATACATTAGTTATTTATTAACATAATAACAACAATATTTTTTTTAAACTTTATTTATTATAATCTACACCTGTCACTTTTCCACGACAATAAGCAGATAAAAAGCTGGGATGTCAGGCATGAGGGAGGTCAGTACCCAGCGGCATCTCCTCCTATACTCGTACAACAATAGTTAAAATTACAATGTTGTAGAGGAAGGTAATGGTGACTGTTATCTTATTTGTGACCTTATATTTTCCTGTAAAGTACAATTTCCCATTTTATTCTCTCCAAATAGTAATGTATCCACGTTTCATTCTAAACAGTACTATATCCACATAATATTGTTAAAAAATCAAAGGAAAAGTGAAATAATTTGGTAGGATAGAGCAGTCGAGCCAATTAGGAACTTATTTCTTTACTATAAGTTAAATTACATGATTAATTGCAACTAATGGTTGAAATTTAAACTTTTGGCAATTTATAATACATATATTAAGTGTGGCGATTACAAATAAATTATGCAAATACACACATAGACATAATAAAAATCACAAACGAAATAAAAAAAAACTACAGATTTTCAGCATGACTGCATAATTCGATAACCTCAATCCAGACTTTTTTTTTCACAGCACAGTTTTCTCGGTGGAAAACTCAGGTATTTTCACTCTCCGTTCTAGTTTATAAAAAGGGAAAAAATAACAAAAAGGGGATCAATCCATTAGAAGTAATTCAAGGAAGGAAAAGAATACAGAAAGAAAAAACAATAAAAGAATAAAGCTTTCAAGTGCGCAGAAGAGAGAATACAAAAGAAAGTAAGGCTTTTCCAAATCTCATCCCATTTAAAGATTGGAGCGGAGCCAAACAGTGAAAGGTAGCGTGTGTTCTGCATTTATATTACAGTTTAATGTTTTTTGCTATCTCTACTTTGTAATTAGTTCTCCAGGCATTAAGCACCTAATATTCCGGATTCAGGATCGAGCCCCAACGGAGAAAGATAATTATTTTTATGATATGACGGAGAAGTTAGTTGGGGGTGCGGTCATAAAATAAAACACACTAACGAAATAAGGTTATTTTATTTTGTTCCGACGTTTCGGGCTACATAGTGGGAAATCATTAGGGCTAAGAAAAAAAAACCGATACAATTAAAAGAAAAAATAATAATAAGGCGGGTATACAAATAAGATCAGAGTAATAAAAATAAAATATGGAAACAAACATTAATGTAAACTGATAATATTGAAATGAAAATATTTAAATTTCAACAGATGCTATTCCATATTTTTCCAGAAACACTAAATTAAATGTAACTAACAAATTATTGTTACATAAGGCTTGTTTACGACCAATTCTTACCTAGGCATGACCAATATTTAGCTATATGTATATATCAAACTATAACAAATTACAAACGCTTCAAAATAAATGTATATAAGAATCTGTGGAAATTATCCATACAATAACAGAATCAAAACCATGCATTAAGCATTGAGAGAACCTATTATTAAGATTACATAAACAAGCTTAGTAAAAAAAAAATTTCCAAATGTTTAATTAAGGAAAAATTTCTAATAAGGGATAATAGAAACTATACCAAAAATAGTACAAAGCAGCATACTCACAAACGAACTAAACATATATTACTGTAAGATACATTTCATGTAATTTTTTTTTTCTTCAAATTTTGGGAGTTTTTTACTTTCACTTACTATATATAGTAAGGGAAAGTATTGCGATCGTGAAAATTTTCGAATTCCAGTTTTCAACGGAAATACACGTTTTAGGGTCCCCTGAGTCCAAATAACCAAGTCCCGCAAAAAGGTGTGTGTGGTAACTCCCGGACGGAAACGGTAAGTCCTATGAAACTGAAATTTCATATTTAAGACAACTATACGCCCGAGACGTGACAAAAATTTTCACCAAAATGAGCTTACCAGAAGAGGCACTTTATACCATGCATTTTGCACCTTTTTTCAATTTTCTCGAAAACGGTTCTGACGATTTTAATTAAACTCGCTATATCGATGTAAAATTTAATGGGCTTTAATATCATGTAGGTTTTATTTGGATAAAAATGGTCTGACAGGGCTTAAATGCCGATATTTTAAATTTTCTTCCCCTAAAGTACTTTTAATTTTGTAGATTGAATAATAATAACTAGATTATCTTGTTAACGCTGATGAAAAACAGGTAAATATATAAATTGAATAAATTAGATACCCAACTAAAGGAGAAAACAGAAAAAATATTTTTTTAATGCAATTTTTCGTTTTTGAACATAAGAGCAGTAATATACATGTAGGATATACCGTTGGAAAGCTAAAGATTTTAGAAAAAATATCATCTCATACACAAGCTTTTAAAAGTTAATAGAGAGTGATGAAAAGAAGATAAAACTAACTGATTATTTTAGATAATAATACAATAGATTTTTTAATGAAACACATGTTTCTATATAAATTCAATTTGATTAATTTCTTAATAGTTTCACGTATTTTTATATTTAACTGTATTTGAAAATTCTTTCATTGATTTTTAAAATGGAGGTAAGTGAAAGTCGTGTGTTGCCCGCACCAGATTTTTATAATTATTTTGTCTGTAATTTATTAATATGTCTACATCTGTTAATGTTAGGTGATTACATAAGAGACTGGTTTACTTTGATACAGCATTATTTATATTTTGTGTATTTTATTATAAACTGCTGTGCAAAAATATTGCATCACTTCGATATTTTTTAATATCTCATAAAACATTACTTCAATGCTTTCTTTTCTGGCGATTTTATTTAATAAGACTGTTGTGAAGTATGTAAAAAACAAATTTATAGCATTAAAAATTATCTGGGAAGGGATAAATAAAAACAAACAAACAAATAAATGAAAATGTCTCTTTATTGACATAAGAAAAATAAAGAAAAAAATGTAAAAACATTTAAATGTGGTTAACAATCTTCTAACAATATTTTGTCAGCCCTCCCCTAGCACGGATAATCTCTCTGAGTCTCTCAGGCATCGAAGAAATAACGTTCACGATGACGGCCTGGTCAATATTCTCCCATTCCTACCTGACAGCTGTCTCCACCTCATCCAGGGTTGTCGGGAGGTTTTGCCGACTTCTGAGCCGCCTCTCTATCACATCCCAAATGTGCTCAATGGGATTGAGATCTGGGCTTCTTAGTGGGATCTCCAAAAGTGTGATTCCAACCTCCTGTAGGTATTGTCGGACAACATTCGCCGTATGGGGTCTTGCATTGTCTTGTAAAAAAAGGAAGTTATCACCCACATATGGGGCAAAAGGGATCACGTGATCATCAATCACCTCTGTCAAGTACCTGTGAGCAGTCAAAGCCCCTCCAGTTATCCTGTGGAGCTCCGTTCGTGCCTCGATGCTGATTCCGCCCCAAACCATTATTGAGCCCCCTCCAAAATCTAATCTGTAGGACATGTTGCAAGCTGCGTACCTCTCTCCTCTCCTTCTCCACACTCTTTTCCTTCCATCAGGTGAGTGCAAAGCGAATCTGGACTCATCACTAAACAGAAATCGCCTCCAATCATCTTCTGTCCATTCGGCATGTTGTCGAGCAAATGCCAGTCGGGAAACTCTGTGTGCTCTAGTAAGAAGAGTCCCAGTTGCAGGTATTGTAGTCGATAAGTTGTTCTCCCTAAGACGCCTTCTAACTGTAGAACTTGAAATTTCAACATTCCTGAATTGGCTGATGAGTCCTCGTAGCTGATTCCCCGTGAAAGTACGATTTCTCAAGGCAGATAGCCGAAGAAATCTGTCTTCTTGAGCCGTAGTTATCCTTGGCCTGCCTTGCTCGGGTCTTCAACCGTAGTTGCTGATCTCCCTGTGCCTACAAAGAACTCTTGAGACTGTGGATTGGTTTACTTTAAGTCGCCGAGCAATTTCACGCTGACTCATTCCAGTTTCAGAAAACGTCACTATTCTGGCACAATCTGTTTCAGTTAAGTGAGTCTCGCGGTTCATAATTTGTAGAAAAAAGACTCTTTGAAGAAATCACAAGAAAAAAATTGAAGAAAAAACTTGATAAGCTATTGTGAATAGGACAAAGGAAAGTTGCGTACTGGCTGATTTAGGAGTAATTATCTTCTTTTGGCTTACAGAGTAGGGTAAAGCCTTAATTCTCTACTTTTGACCTTTGGCATAGACAGTATTATCCTAATGTATCAAGAGATCAAGTTTAGGAAAATGTGAATAAAGGAATACAATTTTTTTAATTTAATTTTATCCTGATGCAATATTTTTGCACAGCAGTTTATATTGCAATAAAGATTAAATTAAAAAAAAAAAAATTGAAGACTATAATGAGAAACTATGGATGGAATTTGAATGTGGATGTCAAGTATATGGGGGGGCTGAGTAACGAAAACGAGATGAGGCTAAAAAGATTGATGAATAGGTTTATAAGATGTATGTACAGCCTCTGCAGACACTCACCCGTCTCTCACCGGTATTCTGGTCAAAGGTGGCTCTATCCCGAATCCCGAAGAAAATACCTACCTGATATCTTCCTATTCCAATCCTTGCGAGCCTGAAAACCATTCTATATCTTTGACCTCCTTACCTCCCGCTCTTCTGTGCACACCCTAATCCCAAGATCTCAACCTAGCCATTTATATTTACCCTCACATAGAACTGCTTCCATTGAAAAGTCCTTTATTATTCGTGAAACCACACTCTGGAACTCTTTACCCATCTCCCTCCATAAAATGTGATCCCTAACCAGTTTTCAAAGACCATTTATTTATCCACCTCTTCAAAAATCAATATTCCGCACAAATGTAATTTATCTTGACTTGACAATACACAACTTAATTCTTTCTAAGCTCTTCTGTTGTTGTTTTTTTGTGTCTTTTTTTTATTTTTACTTTATATAATTTAATAATCTATTAGTTGACCTAATGATCATTTAATAAATAAATCTGGACAAACTGGACTTCCTCTGTTCGTTTTACGTTATTCTTAGGAGACAAAATGTCCCAACATAAAAATAAATTTTCATGCATTCAAAGAAACTAAGCAACTAATTAAAGTAGAAGAAGAATGCAAACAATTTAAGGTTTAAACAAGAACAATTTTGAAGTAATATTTGACAGTTGAAGATTGGTGTCAAAAGATGAGAATCAAGATCAATCCAACCAACCTGTACCACTACAACCCATGAAGGGTCTTGGGCTCAGTACATATAGAGATTCGTACTTGTTTGTTTGTTTAGGTTTTAAGGCGTAAAACCCTAAGGTCATCAACGCCTAGACACTATATGCATATTCAACCTTTATAAGAAAGAACTATTAGGTAATGAGTGATTGAGAGAAAGAAAGAAAAAAAAAATAATCAAAAAAAATAAAAATAAAATAAATAAATAAATAATAAATAAATAAATAAATAAAATAAAGAAATAAAAAAAATATTTTTATGTAAACAATAGTTTAAAAAGCTAATACTAGTAATGCTAACTGACTAGGAATGGTCTTTATAATTTCGTACTGTTCCAAGGCCAACGGCAGTGCAATGAGGTGATTAGGCCTTAATCGCGCTCAGCCGCCAGGTTTTTCCCCAATTAATTTGGGTACCCACTTTGTAGAGGCTGGGTCTGCCCCAGGAGGGTCTCCATACCCTAGGGTCACCCCCCGACTGAATTAACAGAATAAATAATATTCAGCCACAGCCGGGATTCGAACCCAGGACCCGGAGCACAGCAGACTAGCGCTCTATCCACTAGACCACGCCGCTCCCCCAATCCAACCAAACCCCAACAAATTACTTTTGCCCTTCTCCTCAAACCTATGTCTGCCTGACCTGCTATATCCTTTAGCAATATTCCACTCACCTCAGTTGAACAGATCCGGTGCCTAGAGCTCCATTTTCACAAACGACTTACTTGGAATCCTCAACGACAAGAAAAAGCTTGCAGATACTGTTTATTACAACAGTACTTCACAAACGCTCAAAACTTCCCAGCTACTAAAAAAACACTAATTCATATTACCATTATTAGGCCCATTTTGACATATGGAATAGAACTATGGGGATCCATCAAGCCATCAAATTCCTACCCAATCCTTGCAATCGGAAATCCTCCGAAAGATCCGAAATGCTCCTATAAATTGTCAATCAATTAATCCATAAAGACCTGAATATCCCATTAGTTGCAGTCAGCCAGAAGTCCGATCGATATACCTCCCTTCACTCCAAACTATCAGTATCTACTGATTTAAATTAACATGGAGGATCACCTGTAGCATACTGACTAGCATAACAGCCTTCTATACCGAAGGTCGTGGGTTCAAACCGCCAGGTGGTTCTGCCGTTCTTCGGAGGGGACGTAAAATGATAGTCCCGAGCATATACGATGTCAGGTACTCGTAAAAGATCATTATGATAATTAAACCATTAGCATCGTCCGATTAGTCACAGCAGCATAAAGTGACGTTAAATGAATAAATAACACGGTAGTGCTACCACTGGGTAGATTCTTTACACGCCTGGATCAAGCTTATATGATCAATGATCACATTTACCTAATTAATTGTTTTTGTAAATACAGTTGTGAATATTATTAAAATAAAAATATGCTTAAGAGACCCTCCATTAAAAAAGTCAGATTCGCAACTATCACTTTTGAAATAATGCGGTGAACAAAAAAGTGTGTAGATAGTGGCTTTTTTAAATAAATGTAGACATAAACAGATCAATCATCACTATTCTTATAATTAGATATTCTCGCAAACACTTAATAATAATGACTCCAAAAAGTGCAGAACTGAGCTATAAATAAATGCAGATTAGAAAGAGACAAACCCTTAATACACCCTGTCACGGTTCCAGTGACGGAACGGGTTACTGTTGGCAAATAACGTGGAACAGGATTAAGGAGTAAAGTGGACTTAAGGATTTAGGATGTAGCGACTAACGAGACAAGCTTCGAATTAAAATGGACTTCGGCCTACTTTAGTCAAATCCAATTTGACAATTCTAAACACCTGCAAGCTTTCCTAAGAATATCCCTTTTTAGTAAGCTTATTTCACGCATTCAAAATAATTAAATATAAAAAAGGCAGCTTTTTCATTAGATATGTGTATCTTTGATTTACTGCTTTTACAGTCTAGGAGAAATTAAGATTACGGATAGACGAAAGGATTGATGAAGTATATTAGTTTGGTAATTAATTTAGTCATTACATTTTTGATAGTTTCAGAGGTACGACGTCTCATGACTCAGGGGTACTCCGTACCTCCACTGATGAAGTATAGGAGGTTAAGAAGGAAAGAAATAATAAACTAAAAATTAATAGTTTTAATATTCTTTTTCATTCAGACCAATTTGTCAGTCCTAGCGACAAATGTTACGAGACAAAAAATATTTTCCACTATATTTCTAACTGAGAAACTGTCTTTAAAATTTTTATTCACCAACACTAACAAAGACAGAGCATGTTAACAATAAAAATGTAAGAAAAACGAGACTCTTTTTTTTTCTATTTAAAACATTATAGCCAGCCTTTAAACAGAAGGACCTAGCGACAAATGTTATATAACATGGCATATACCCGTAACATAACATATGCCTACACTTTTCATTTGGAAAATGTCGTCAAAATTATAATTTAAGCGATAGCGACAAAGATAGAGAGTGTCAAAACAAGCACCAACACTAAAAAAATTCATCTTTCTTCTTTTTTTTTTATAATGATTCAAGATTTCTTGATTAGAAAACCCAATGAAAAATTATCTCCATCTTCAAAAATAACTAAGTTATGGAATTTAAACATTTTTAATCGGCTTATTTAAACGTGAAACGGAAGACCTCAAATTTTTAAGGAGAGTAATTATTTTGTCGATCACCAAGGTATATTATCGAAAGTAATAAACCAAAAGTATTGAAAACGGTTAAGAAATAGCGTTTTGAACTTATTCTTAGCAGTGGTAATTGGCTATTTCCCTTAAATTAAATTGATAGTACCAATAGTTCTTCTTTTTTAAAAGCTTAGCTTAATTTATTGTTAAACATATAAGTTAATTGCCTACAAATCTGTATAAATTGTAATACCATATTACAATTATCCCGAATTACAATAATAAGCCTTTGCAATAATATTCTGGGTTTTTTTTCAACAATAAAATTTCATAATACGTAGAGATTATAAACAGAAAACAAACGGGACAAAAATCGTGCATGAAATTTCGAAGGACATTAGATATTCCTCTATTAGCAGATGCAAAATACAGTTTGAGCCAAAGGCCTTGACATTCTCATGGGCAGAGAGGCAAGAAAATGGTGAAGGCAAAGGTTATATAAGGTAAATACAATATATAATCAAAACAAATATTTCAACAATACTGAATAAAAATACTCATTTACGTGTAAAAAAAAAAAAATAATTATTTTATTTTACATTCTCAATCATCTAAGGCAAACTTATAAAAAACATAACCAATACTTAACACACGCGCAAAAAAGGAAAGATTTTCTTTGCTTCATCAAACCTTTTAACAGCAAACAAGTGAATATTTTCTGTTATAAAATACGAAGGTTTTGTACGAAGGATTATGGATTGGATAATGGAATAATTCGATAGTTTAGTAGAGACCCAACGCTCAACTCCGTAAATCCAGATTGATCTTATGATAATCATGTAAATGAGGCTTCAGTAGTTAAGAGGAAGGTTTGACCGTACCTATAAGTGTTGCAGTAGCCCAAAATAACAAGCACACTTAAAATTTGTGTATATATATTTGTGTTGTTTTCAGGTCAATGAATAAACAATTTTATCTATGCGACGTTTCGAGAATTTATTGTTCTCATAATCATGCCTTAACAATGGAAAAAACAGAACATTCATATTATTATACAATAATTAATATATGATGTTATTGTTAGAGATATAGAAAGGATTACATTGAACAATGAATAATCATACAGTAAGTACATAGATATTTTAAATTAGGATTTACATTAAAGATATTATTATAAAATTAATACAATTTTGGACAAAATAGTGTCTTAATTAGACATATTTAGCCTACAAGCTTTGAAAGAACACTGAAAAATAAAAAAGGAATAGTTCAAGTAGGGAAAATTTTCCTGGAGGAGTCTGGGGTATTCTCCCTCCTATTGATGAGTTGTTTTCGTTTTATTTCGTATTATTATTAAGACGTTTATTTTATTTCTTTAAATTTTAATATGTGTTTATCAAATTTGATTTGAATTTTGCCTATCCAAGTTTTACTAGGATAAGGATCTTTAACGAGTACCTGACATCGCATAGGCTCAAGACCACCTTTTAACGTCCCCTCCAAAGGACGCCAAAACTAAGAATTTTTTACTCCCATTTTATAAATCCTATGACCACCTGCTGGTTTGAGCCCGTGACCTTTGGCATAGGAGGCTGTTATGCTATCCATCCAGCTACAGGTGATCCCTTAAAATTTATCGATATATTAGGTTGTAAATAGTTGTAATAAGGTTGTAAAAATTTCGTAGCGGTTACCACTCTAATTTCGATAAAAAACTTCTGATTATAGTAAATATTGTTAATCAATTAAATATGGCTCATTTTGATCAATTGCATGTGGCTATGTTTCAGGTATTTTTTCCAAGCCAAAATTTCCAGTTCTGAATCGAGCGAACCACTCACGGACGGTGCTTTCCCTTAAGGCATACGCTGTAAACAAATTTAACAGTCTCTGCAACGGGTCTTCCTTTTCGCAAATAAAACATTATGAAATGACGAAATTAAATTTAATCTCTTCCATTTTGAGCAAGTATAATACCACATAAAGATAAGGAATCTCAGTAGAAATTGATAAATAAAAGCACCTCAACTAATCCTTTTTTAGAATGTGTAACCATTATCGACCAAGTAAACAAGATTTCATCAACGCAGTGAGGTTTAAATTGAAATATTGAAAACCATTAAGAACTTATTATAATTTTAAAAAGTCATGTTTTATTAAAATATAGTTCTTAAAACGATTTTTTTTAAATAATGATTGTGTGTTTTATATAAAACCTTTTTTTTTCCAACAAATGTGGTGATAACATAAATCCAAAATTTACTCTTCATTAAAAGAACTTTTTTTTGTTTTCAAAGATCAGATTAAGCTTCATTTGAATATACGAAATGTTGCCATGATTCTTACTTATTTAAAAATAGTGCTGAAGCTTCTTATATGAAAATTCTTATTAAATATGTATCTTTTTCAGTGAATAATTTTTAGGTTCTGTTTAATTTCACTTACCTATATGTGAAATATAATGTAAGGGAAAGTATTGCGATCGTGAAAATTTTCTAATTCCAGTTTTCGACGGAAATACACGTTTTGGGTCTCCTGAGTGCGAATGACCAAGTCCCGAAAAAAGGTCTGTGTGTCCGTGTGTGGTAACTCCCGCGCGTAAACGGAAAGTCCTATGAAACTGAAATTTCATATTTAACACAACTATACGCCCGAGACGTTACAAAACCTTTTTCATCAAAATCAGCTTAACAGAAGAGCCACTTTATACCGTGCATTTTGCACCTTTTTACAATTTTCTCAAAAACGGCTTTAACGATTTTGATTAAACTCAGTTTATGGATGTGAAAACTAATGGGCTTTCTTATGATGTAGATTTCATTCTCATTGAAACAGTCCGACAGGGCTTAAATGCCGATATTTTCTTCCTCTAAAGTACCTTTAATTTTATAGATTAAAAAAAATTGGCACATTCAGCAAAAGGAGAAAAGTGCAAAAATATTTTTATATGAACATAATAATAGAATAGTTTTGAACACAATAATAGTAATATAGATGTATAATATCCTGTTAGATAGCTAAAGAGTTTAGAAAAAATATTATCTAATACACGTAATTGTAAAGGTTAATGGAGAATGATGAAAAGCCGATAAAACTGATTGTAGTAGATAAAAATATAATAGATTATTTAATAAAATACATGTTTCTAGTGCAATTAAATTTATTTAATTCTTTAACAATTTATTTTTATCTCTAAATGTATTTAGAAATTCTTAAATTGATTTTAACAACCGAGGTAAGTGAAAGTCGTGCGTTGCTCGCACCAGATTTTTCATTTTCCATCACTATTTTTACGATAATAATATGTTTGAAAATAACAAGATTAAAGAACTCGTTGAATAATATATTTTAATTAACGTTCCTAAACTGGTATTTTTGTAGAAAGTCCTGACCTATGCTTCGAAACGAAAGGGTCATCTATTCTGCAACGGCTATTTTTACAGGCAATTTTCGAAATTGGATAAGCACAAGGAAATGCAACAAAAAATAGTAGCAATAATACGATATTATATAACAATTTGGCAATCGGTTCGTAATATTACTCGCTTTCAGTTCCAAATGGGAATATAAGTGAGATTCCATAACTGAAAGAGTGAAAAAAAGATAATCCTCTCTTTCCTTCCTATATTAAATTACAATAAATATTACTTATTCATAATTTGTATTGTTTATTGCTCAATAAATTAAGTTTCAATATATCCTAAAATAATCCTGTTCACTATAAAGATCTTGTATTCATAAATAAGAAAAAAATTGCAATATCATTAATAAAAATGTTACATTGCCTGTAAAATTAAAAAAAAAAAAAAAAAAAAATGCGGTATAGAATGTGTAAAATATCAGACCCAAACCGGTTTATAAATTCTTTGTCAACGAAATTTTACCATTTACAATCAAATTAGATTATTTATTTAGAGAAAAAGTTTAAGGAGCTATTACACGCACTTGCCAAAAGTGCTTGTTTGCTACACTTGCCCAAAATGCCAATGTCGATATTTCGTCGTTCGGCACTAAAAGGGGTTAGCTATAACAATATAATTTATGATGAAGTAATTTATTTTAAAAAATAAATACAAATAAATAAATAACAAACCTCTAAGAACTGTTCCAATGACGTGCTACATCGTTCAAGTGTACTCCATTTTGACAAACTAATCCTCACATAAGACCGAAAGGACATCAAACAGTCAGTAGATATCAGTATAAAGATATCGGTAGTAATAGGTTACTACCACACATACTTGACAGACACTAAAAACAAAAGTCTCTATTATATTACCAAAATCAGACGTATGGGGATCCACTAAACCATCGAAATCTTCTCGCATCTAAAACCAAATCATTCAAAAAATCCTTGATAAGCCTTCTTTTGTCTTCATTGAAAATGTCAGTAAAGATCTGAATTTCCATTAGTTGCGGGCTTGGTCAAAAATAAATGAAACTATTATACTTCTAAACTCCATGTCTACTTGCTTGTAACCTATCATCCCCACATATTAAAGAAAATCATCCATGACGACTGAAAAGAAGATGGCCAAAAGATCTTTTTGAGTTGAATAGCACCCATTGAGGCGCTGCCAATGACTAAATTTCTTTAAAGGATTCATTATGTGTTATTATCGTTCAGCAAAAAAAAAGCGTGCTTTACGTTAAAATAGACGTGATATAATATATACATAAATAATAGGTTTATTATAACTAATACAAATAAATATTTGTATTTTGATGAGGAATTTATGACGTAAGAGATAAGAAGATGGAAGAGAGACCGGGGATTGAGGATGACAGGGCGGCCCCGTCCTTGACATGCTGACTTACTCTTTTGACATTCTAGCCTCGACCTTTCTATAGTGAAAGTCCGCCCGCTTCAATTGGTGTCTTCCCTTTAAGCTGATTCGCAATACTATGTCCAAACTAAATTCATTAAGCTTCAAATTATTACAAAATGAATAAGTTATTATTTATCACAGTACAATAATTTATGTAGCTGTTTAGCCAATCAACTAAATTAATCAAAGTAGCACTATTAATTTATATTCAAGGAAAATGACCATTCACCACTGCTCAAAACGTTATATCTCTGCTAATTATTCACGGATTTTAATGGTATTTTTTTGTTTTCTAAGGAATTTAATCTCTATCGAATGGCACTAACGAGGAAAATTATTTCCATCTTTATTTTTTCTCGGATTTCTTTAATATTTTATTTTATTTTAATTATCTTAAAAAATAACAAATAAAATTTCCTAATACCAGAACTTTAGAAATAACAGAGTTTTGGGAGAATTATATCTCTTCATTCATTTATGGTTTATTATTTTCAATAATGACATTTGTAATAAATTACCTCCCCTCCCCCCCTCAAAATTTGAGGGCTTATGTTTCTAGATGCGTAGTTTCCAAATAACCAATATACAAAATTCGTTTGTCCGCCGTCCGTAGCACTGAACCAATTTCAATCATTGAAATTGGTTCGGAACTAGCAGAGATATAGCGTTTCCAAACCAGCAGTATGATATGCAATTATCCCTTGAATTATTGCTTTTCATGTTAGTTCATTGCATATAAACAGTTATACCCTAATATAGTTATTTGGAAATAATCAACTATTGTGCAATAATTTGTGTCTAGATCGTGAAATTTTTTTCAATTTTCCCAATCTTCAATAATAACCGAGTTTTTTTTTTGTGTTTTTTTCTCGGTTTACTGTTCCTTAAAGTGTATAAAATGTATCGATACGATCGATACTTATTCTATGAATTTTTAAAATGGAATAAATAAATGACAAATCGTGAAATTTGATGTACATTTAAACCATTTACCGAAATCTGTGATAAAAAATAGGGTTCAATCTTTAAATCTATAAAACACTAATAAATAAAATTGATCTCTCATTCATTTGTTACCTCTAGCAGGGTGGCTAGCATAATAGTAATGCGAGTTTTGGCAGGGAAAATAATAGCTTCGATTTTGTAATCGTGATAACTTGGTAACCAACATGCACTAGACTGGCGCATGCGCAGCGGTCTGTACATTTTTTTAAAATGTATTTTACATATCTTCATTAGGGATCACTTGTAGCTGGGTGGCTAGCATAACAGCCTCATATGCCAAAGGTCCCTGGTCCAGTTGCAGGTGGCTCTAGTAATTTTTAATAGAAGTAAAGCATCCTTAGTTATGCCGTCCTTCGGAGTGGACATTAAAAGGTGGTCCCGAGCCAGTGCGGTATCAGGTACTCGTTAAAGATCCCTATCCTAATTAAACCTGGATAGGCAAAATTTAGCACTCCCACTGTAGCATCGTCCGACTAGCCACCCACAGCAGCATAAGGGAAAGTTAAATAAGTAAACAAACAACCATTATTTTTTACGTTATAGAACGTAATGTTTTAGTATAATTTTGAAAGAAATTAAAATTTTACTTACTTTTTGGAAAAAATTTCATTTTTCAAACTTTTTTTTTATTATTGCTTTGGTTTTTAAATGAAATCGACTGACGATTTTCGATATTTCAAAACACTAATTTCCTAATAAATTTAGTTTAGTATACTATGGAAATGAACGCTTCAATCCTTGACACAACTTTAACTTGCACAACTATGTGGAATGAAGAGCTTTTTTACATGTTAAAACCTACAAGCTAATTTGTCAAGCACTACTGAATATATTTCTTATATATTGTGTATTCCCTGCTACACTTACGAAGAGAAAGCTCCTCAGTAAATGAAGTACGAACGCGATGGGAATATGAAAGTATCTGTACTGAGGACAATAAGGCTAGTCATGGATCTGGTAACTAGGAATAAAGTCACGAAGAAAATTATGATATGCGGAGCGTGCAGTCACGACAAGGGTTCAATAGATGTTACATTTAAATATTTAATATACAATTTTATATTAATTTAAATTTAATATTATAATTTAATTATAATATTAATTAAGTTTTACTTGATTAAAACATTTTGATGAATACAACACTGATTAGCTCTCGGTGCCGGTGCCTTTAACTTTATCCCATGTTTTTACCCCACTATAGCCCTTGAGTGAAAGTAAAAACTGTTTTTATTACATTAAAGTTACCCGAAACCCGGTGTGATAACATTTAGTAGCATTGTCTACGGACAGACCAGTGGTTCCCGACAAATGATCTGCGGATCCTTGGAGGTCCACAGACGATGTTAATAGGTCCTAGAGATATCATCGAAAAATTATTTTAATTATCTTAATGATTAATATTTGCTATGTTTTGGCTAGTAACAAAAATCGCTAAGGCCAAGACCACTGCCACATTAAATTGCGCGAGGTAACTGAAAGAAAATATATAGAAAAACCTAGGGATCACTTGTAGCTGGGTGGCTAGCGTAACAGCCTCCCATGCTAAAGGTCACGGGTTCAAAACCGCAGGTGGTCCTAGGATTTTTTAATGGAGTAAAAAATCCTTAGTTACGCCGTCCTTCGGAGGGGACGTTAAAAGGTGGTCCCGAGCCTGTGCGATGTCAGGTACTCGTTAAAGATCCCTATCCTAATAAAACCTGGATCGGCAAAATTTAGGACTCCCACTGTAGCATCGTCCGATTAGCCATAGTAGTATAAAGTGACGTTAAATAAACAAACAAATATAAAAACCTACACTGTACTTCTAAATTTTAGTAATTCATTGAGCCCAATATTTCGCGGATTCTAGTCAATTTTGACAGCCTGGGCCTAGCATATTTTCTATTCCGGACCGTGTAGCATATAGTGCTCGTTATTTTCTCTTTATTTTCTTATTTTAAAAATCGTTAACAGGTGCTAAATTAGCTTTGTCAATTTTAATATTTAATTGGGCAAATGAAAAGTTTTTTGGTTATCCTAATTTTCGATTACACGAATGAAACATCCCTAATAAAAAAAAAACTCCGATAATAATCATAATGACAGGTCTACCAGGTTTTGCGTAAAGGTTTCCAGTATCATCACGTTTAAACACGTTGAAAGTAAACTGTCTTGTAAACTCATTAAATCGACTTCCTGGCCTACTTATTTTCCGCATTTTTAGTAGTGTAACTTTTAATAATTATTAAATCAATAATAAGTTAAACTAATGTTGGAGTCATTAATCACATAGGCCAAATGTCATAAAGGCCAACATTAACTGACAGCGTTCAAACAAGCGCTGTCAAATGTCATACTTATGTGAGAAACCTATCACAATTGAAAACTGTGACTGCGTAAATCATATTACAGTAATGTTAAATAGATGGAATTCGCTTTTAGCTTAATAGAATAGAATAGAAAATGACTTTATTCTGGGACTTGGTCCCTTAACAATGACATGAATGTCAAAAATAGAGAAAGCATATATCAGTCCAGAATACATTAAATAGACTTAACTATCTACAGACTTAATTATTTACATAAGTAAAGGAGGGGTAAAAAAAAATTAATTTAGCAGACGGTGTTAGAGAAACGAGCGAAGTGCATCATGAACTGTTTTTTTAAGATTTTTCTTTGGCAACTCGAGGCGTCTAATTAATCCCATCTTCATGGCGGATCAAATTGCCTTTTCATAAACACCCGAAGACAATATTTCCTCGGAGCATTCCTTTACCAAACCGTCAACTCTCAGCAGACTCCCTGTATCTACGATCTCCTGCAGCTCAACCCATTCACAAGAAACTAGAACCCGACTCTCCGACCTTTATATTTTCTTCCATAAAAACCAAAACATATCAAAGTGCCTTTCTAATCCGTTCCACCAGCTTTTGGAATTCTCTTCCTTCAAACATCCGCATTTATCTTTCCACATTTAAATACCTTTTTTTTCAGTACTTCCTGGCAACCCAAATTGCGCTGTCTTGCAATAATGAACTGTACAGTTACTTTTTAGTTTGATTATTGTAATTATTTTAAGTGTTTCACATTCTTGTTTTGGAACTTATTTCAACTTGCTTTTTAGTGAAATATCCTCTTAGTATTATCATTAGCAAAAATGCTATTTAATTATATTGTCACTAAAAAAAATATATTTTACTTTATTAGTATGATTCTATATAATTTATGTGCATGTGTGTATGTATATATATATATAATATATATATATATATATATATATATTATATATATATATATATATATATATATATATATATAAAATTGTATTATACTTTTTTTAATCCACGTTAAATCGTTTTTGTTATCTTTACATTAATTTTGTTCATTGACTACATTTATCCATTATACTATATCAATGTTTGGCTTAGGGGACCAAGTTCCAGAGTATAGTGGTTTTTTTCTTCTTCTTTATATATATATATATATATATATATATATATATATATATATATATATATATATATATATATATATAAATATTATATATTTATTACAAATATATATAGACAATAATTTATATATTTCTATTGTACAAAGTTTATTACATAAGACCAGAATAAATTTTCTTTCTATTCTATTTATATATATATATATATATATATATATATATATATAATAGAAATAGAGACAAAAATAGAATGAGAACTTAAAAACAACTAATTATAACCAAATAAAAGAAAACAAGATATTCAATCATTACACTGATTGAGTACTTTTAATCAAAAATCTAATTTAAAATCAACTAGCGTCTGTTTAGGATAATAGGTGTAGAAAGAGGAGATATTTGGATGTGGATGAGGAAGAAGCACGACGTAAAATTGAAGGAAAGATATTCCAGAACGCAGTAGATCGGAGAATGGTATTACAATATTAGCATCCCTAGTACCCTTTATGAGATAATTAATTTATTCAAAGAAACGACACAAGGTAGTATACTCGTAGGTAGCTATTAACGTGATAAGCCATTACGAGGATAGAAAGTTTAAATTAAAGTCAGCAACTAGAATCGAACCCAATCACCATAAGGCTGTAATGGGCGATTTGGTAAGTCATGAGAAGACCGCAAGGTGATTGGAGCGGAAAGTGTACGTGTTATATGACGAAGCTGACGTCACGGTGGAAAAGCACACGTTGCAGCAAGATCCGTTGCCACAGTGAACAGGTCCCAGTGACTTCTCACTTTGCTCTAGCGGTCCAGACCCTCTTGCAATGATGTATGTCTTCTCAAGTTTCCATGTCAACTAGTCCATTTTCTGTTATATACATACATACATATCAAATGATTTGGAATTTATTAACATTCTGTATTTTTTTTTTCTTATTCTTACTGTTTTTAAATAGTTATGCGAGTTTTGGCAGGGAAAATAATAGCTTCGATTTCGTAACCATGGTAACATGGTAACCAACATGCTCTAGACTGGCGCATGCGCAGCGGTCTGTTCATTTTTTTAAAAATGTATTTTACATATCTTCATTAGGGATCACTTGTAGCTGGGTGGCTAGCATAACAGCCTCATATGCCAAAGGTCACGGGTTCGAACCCGCAGGTGATCCTAGGATTTTTTAATGGGAGTAAAAAATCCTTAGTTACGCCGTCCTTCGGAGGGGATGTTAAGAGGTGGTCCCGAGCTTGTGGCGATATCAGGTACTCGTTAAAGATCCCTATCCTAATAAAACCTGGATATGCAAAATTTAGGACTCCTACTGTAGCATCGTCCGATTAGCCATAGTAGCATAAAGTGACGTTAAATAAATAAACAAAAAAATATCTTAATTTTTCATTAAATTATATGTAAGAAATAAAGCGGGAAGATTCCCTCATTTGAGTCAAAAATCCTGTTGTATTTGCAAATGGCGATTCAAAGGACAAAAAATAAAATTAGGTTTAAGCGATATAGGGATAAGAAGAAAAAAATATGCGATACTCTAATCAACAAATTTCTACATCAACTAACAAATTAACAATAACGGTTGGAGAGAAGAGAAAATTAAGCGTCCTATAGAAAAAACAACAACAAAAACGGCTTTAAAGATATAAGAAAAAATCATAAATTTCAATTTTTCTTCGATGGATCAATCTTCTAATATAGAATAATTCGAATTATTATTCCATAATTCAAGATGAAGAGAAAATTAAGAACCGTCAATATCAACAAAGGCAAAAAAAGTCAACGACAAAGACAAAAAAAGACCGATTAATTTAATTCTTTCACAGATAGATCATTCTTTTGAAACAGTTATAAAGCATATTTCTAAATGTCCGAATTTCCGTGGCACAAACGGCAGGTCCATAAAAAAAAAATGTGCTTGTATACCAACTCAGTCTACAGTCACATTCAGATTACGATGGCATAATTCAAGGTGATATATCTCTTCAGGGTGATGATACATTACGATTAAATGAAACAATTATTAAAAAGACAAAAAAACAAACATACATCCTCAATATAATATACTTTTACAATCGTACTCTTCATTCGAACGAAATTCCAATGCAAATCGGCAGTCCTTATAACTGCCAGAATTTTAATTTTCAATATTGGAAGGACGTTAGACAATAGCAAAAACCAAAATTCACAAAAAAAAAAAAAAAAATTAACACACATTTACGAAAAAATTAAAAACAGAAATTTCTAAAGTATTATGACTTTCTTGATAAATTAATGCAGTAACAACATATAAACATCCGGTTGGTAACACTATTTGTAAAATTACACATTTTACCCTCAATGTAGTCAAAATTGTCCTGCTCAGGAAGTTATTGTTTCTTCAGGTAGTTTTCATCACGAATACCGCATTTCCTGATTTTCATTTTTAGTTGGTCTCACAATTAATTAATTGAATTCAGAATTAATACTTTCATATTTTACTCATTTTAATAGAGGGGTTTTCCAGAGTGTTTGGAAAGTGCTGCAACCAAATCTGAAAAAACGATGTATGCGTGCCTAGCGTCATTGCCTTGTTTAAGTTGAAAATTTAATTCATTCGCCATTGTTCTTCAACTTTCAATTCTATTTTTTCAAGATGAAAAAATATTCTAATATATCTATAATTTTGTCTAATATTTTCTGCCTCCTTCAAAGAACAATAGCCCCAACCATCACTAACTGCTCTTCATATTTTACTCTTTCGTAATCGCTTCCCACCTAACTATAAATTTCTCATAAAAACCATGTATTTTAGAATGATAATCTGAAAATATTTTAATTCATCCACGTCCAAAAAAAAAAAAAAAAAAAAATATCAAACATTCAGCTGATTCTCTTAAGACTTAACATGAGTTTCTTCGCATCATATTTTTCTAGAAGGCGGCGAAAAGATCTAACACTTCTTATGTATCCAGAAGTACTTAAAAATTAATAAGTAAGCTAAAATACTTCATTGGAAATACACGTTTTAGGGTCCCCTGAATTGGAAATACACATCTTAGGGTCTCCTAAATCCAAATGACTAAGTCCCACAAAGAGACCTGTGTCTGTGTGTGGTAAGTCTAGCTTAAATACGGAAAGTTGTATAAAACTTAAATTTTATATATTGGAAGCCTATTAGCTCGAGATGATTAAAACAGCAAATTTTTCATCAAAATCGACTTGACAGTCGACACTTTCTACCATGCATTTTGCATCTTTCTAAAATGTTTTCATAAACGGCTCTAACTATTTTGATTAAATTCACTATATCTATGTAAAACTTAATAGACTTGAATATAGAGTAAATTTCATTCCGATTGAAACAGTCAGACAGGGCTTAAATGCCGAATTTTTGTATTTCGGCTTTAAAGCCTTCTTAAGAGGCTTTAATTTTGTAGATTCTAAAAAAATAACCATATCATCTTATCAGAAATATACAAGAACGAAATAGATATCCAAATAGAGGAGAAAAAAGGAAACAATGTTTGTTTTGTTTTTTTTCAGAACACAATAATTATTATTCGATATATAAATATATAGTGTATATATAGATGTATAATGTACCGTTGGAAAGCTAAATATTTTAGTAAAATGATATTCAAAAAGTTGTGGAAGGTAATGGAGAGTAATGTAAAGCGGGCAAAACTAACTAATTGGCAAAACCAGCACCTCGGGATATGTGTCATCCACTTGGAAAGGAAATAGCAGATGCCTGGCAATACATATGAGACGAAAGCCCTCCTAGCAAACTGAAAACAATAAAAAGAACAGTAAAACCATGGAGCTAGTCCAGTCGCTCAAGTCGCAGAGAGGAAGTTGTCCTAGCTAGGTTGAGAATAGGCCACACTAACCTGACATATATAGGAGCTCGTCCAATCGCTCAAGTCGCAGAGAGGAAGTTGTCCTAGCTAGGTTGAGGATAGGCCACACTAACCTGACATATATAGGAGCTCGTCCAATCGGTCAAGTCGCAGAGAGGAAGTTGTCCTAGCTAGGTTGAGGATAGACCACACTAACCTGACATATATATACACGTACATCATATTACCAAACAGCCACCCCCAAAGTGGCAACACTGTACAAACCCGCTTACTGTCAAACACACATTGGAGGAATACCCTTTTTACAGATCATAGTTTAACAGATTAGGAATAAGACCTGATACAGCTACCTTATTGAGCGATAACGAAAATAATATAAAATTATTGCTTTATTAAAATAAAATTATTTTTTTATTTTTTTTTTTTTTAGTCTAGATAGATGTTAAATAAAATAAACAAACGAAATAAAGGCGTTGATGACCATCTGGTTTTACGCCTCAAAACCCAAACCAATAACAATTAACTAATTGTTGTATATAATAATATAATGGATGTGACAAAATGAAGATCCTAGGTGTAATAATAAGCTACACCTTATGGCACCATGCCAGTCTTGTTACGAGCGGAGCCTATGGTGTTATGCATTCCCTTTCGCGGTTGAAACGCCTATTGCCGGCTGAGGTTGAGAGGAAAATTAAATAATTCCATTAGTATAAGTGTGGAAGCCCACTTTTGCATACAGTTAGATCGCATAATACTGTTTATATTTCTTTCAAATCTCAATGGACAAGGCCGTATGCAACAATTTCGTTAGGGATGGTTGGAAATCGCTAGGTGCTAAGTAAGTTCAAAATATTACTAAATTATTTTCAAACAGCGTGGTTATATGCATATAAATTTGAAAATTAACTAAGTTCATAAGAGTAAACACCTTGTTTTAAATTTGTATCTTTTATATACACAGTTTTTATTTTTTCAACAATTTTTAGAGAGGAGAGTTGCCGCGACGAGACGAATAGAGCATAAACTTATGTAATTTTTGTACATAAAAAATTTATGTTGTTATATTATTTAATCTAACATACGTACCAGCGAAAGTGAATTCAATTCTTTATACTCCAGAGTTTAGACCAGATTTGATACGCTACCTTCCACCCATTTACAGATCCCTTTCTAGTTGTGCCAAAAACATTGAAAGCCAGTTGCAGCAGAGTGATAGTGTTAAAACCGCGATAGTAGTATTGATCCTTTTAGAGCATTGAGCAGTAATGTTCCATATTTATGGAGTACCCCCTAAACACCATTAACCTGACCAATAGGAGGCAATGAATAATAAACAGTGTCCCGGCAGACCGCTAGGCCGATGCTATTAGCTTTTATTGGTCTATTGTGGGTTATGGATTGGAAATAGAGAAGGGTGAGGGCTAAACCAGTCGGCTGAAAGGTCTATCAAGCTCTATCGTAAACTAAAGGGAATATGGTCAATTTTCAGTTACCGTTCATTAAAATCGGGGCATCACACAACTAACACTTACCTGCGATGTTGAAATAATTTTAAGAACTTCGAAATAAGTGTTGAAAATGTTTAAAGAATCACATTGAGTTTCGACGGAAACATCTATTATAGATTAAAAAATCTGATGCGGGCAACACACGACATTCACTTACCTCCTTTTTAAAAATCGATTAAAGAATTTTCAAATACAGTTAGAAATAAAAATGAGTGAAACCATTAAATAATTAATTAAATTGAATTAATATAGAAACATGTGTTTTATTAAAAACTCTATTATACTGTAATCTAAAATAATCAATTAGTTTTTATGTATTATATTAGCTCTTGTGTATTAGATAATATTTTTTCTAAAATATTTCTCTTTCCAACGGTATATTATACGTCTATATTACTGTTCTTATGTTCAGTTTTCTCCTTTAGTTGTATATCAAATTCGCTCAACTTGCCTATTTAGCTATTAATTATCAATGGTTACAAGATAATATAGTTATTTTTATATAATCAACAAAATTAAAGGTACGTTAGAAGAAGAAAATTTAAAATATCGGCATTTAAGCCCCGTCAGACTACTTTAATCAGAATTAAGCCTACATGATATTAAAGCCTATTAAATTTTACAGCCATATAGCGAGTTTAATCAAAATCGTCAGAACCGTTTTTGAGGAAATCATAAATAGGTGCAAAACGCATAGTATAAAGTAGCTCTTCTGGTAAGCTCATTTTGATGAAAAGGGTTTTGTAACATCTCGGGCATATCTTTGTCTTAAATATAAAATTTCAGTTCTTTAGGACTTTTCGTTTCCGCCCGGGAGTTACCACACACACACAGACCTGTTTGCGGGACTTGGTTATTTGGACTCAGGAGAAACTAAAACATGTATTTCCGTGGAAAACTGGAATTGAAGTGAAATAACTAACTTATAACTATAAATAGGAAGTGAAAGTAAAAATCTAACAACAGAAATTATTATTAAAAAAAACACATAGTTTTATCAGCTTTTTATGACTATCCATTACCTTACGACAGCAGCGTGGTCTAGTGGATAGAGCACTAGTCTACTGTTCCAGGTTCAAACCCTCGCTGAGGCCAAATTATTTATTCTGTTATTTCAGTCGTGGGGCGACCCTGGGTTCCTCCTGAGGCACATCCAGCCTTTATAATGTGGATATCCAAATTGGGGGGGGAAGGGAAACCCTGGCTGCCGAGCGTGATCAAGGCCAAATCACTTCCTCACACAGCCGATGATAGTGAAACAGTAAGAATATCTTATGTACTGAACCCGCGACCCTTCATGGATTGTACAGGAAGAGGGTTTTTTTTGTTTGCTTTTTTTTTCGATTACCTCATACAACTTTGTACTTATTTTTTTATTTTTATTTTTTTTGCCACAAAACTTTAGCTTTTCGACGATATATTACATATATAGCACACTTTAAGTAAAAGTTCCTCGTTTTTTAAAAATTTCTCCCGTATTTATAGACCGATCCTTGCTATTAAAAATATTTCTATTATGCCAAAATCTATTCTCTCTATTCTGCTCATTGAATTATATAAAAATGATGAATTAATCCATTTTTATGAAAAAAAAATTCGGATGCATGTTTTTGCTCATATTACTGACATGCACACATCAATTACTTACAGTGTCCAGAACCAATTCCTGACACTCTCTACCAAGATAAAAATAATTTTATTTCCAACTTTAAAATAGAAAACTAAATATTTGAAAATTTCAAAACAAGTTACAGGATTTGAAACTATCGTTTGAACTTATTAATAATATCAGTCGTTTACTAACAACACATCGAAGTGCAGGAGGTAAAAATTCGTAAATATTTATTAGGTTAAAAATATTAAACGCTTAAAATATATATTTGAGTCCAACATCCCTCTAAATTTTTAAAAATAACAGAAAAATCACAAGGAGAACTTATCGTCACTATCACGGCATTAAAGCTCGGATCTAACTATTTCTAATGGGCGGTCGAACATTAATGTTTTGTTGGCAAGGACCGATGGCTTAATTACAGCCAAATTATATTATTAAATTTGATTAATCAGTTCTTCTCTGAACGTAAAAACGTTTTTCATGTAATTACAGGCTCTCGTAGATTTAACTTCTATATTCCTATCAGCAATCTTCTTATTTTTTGGGTCCATTAATGCGGTTTTATGGTCGCCTTCTCCTACAGTTATGTTTTGAGTGGGACTTTTGACTTAGAAAACCTAGTTAATTAGGCATTGGAACTTAGGTTCACCCGAAACCCCAATTACTAACAAAAGTGTCAGTATTTGGGTAAAGGCATGTTTTTCGGGAATTCAAATCCTAACAACAGAAAATTGTTGCTCTAATAGTAATTTAAACAGAAATCATCTATTCTTATTACCTTACATGATGGATTGATAGATAAGAATTCGAATGAAGAAATAAAGAAGAATTGGTTATAACAGATTAAATTAAGACAACGTTAGCGAAAACTCTAACGGTTCGACGGAAGAAGAGAGACGGAGGCTAAAACTTCATTCGTGCACACCTCATCATAAATGCTAACTTAATCATTATTGGAGACTGTCGAGAATTACTGTGCCGCCAGTTTCTAATTATTAGGTTGCCTCAAACTCTTTATTTTCAAGATAGAATGAGCATGTGTCAGTAAATGGGTGTAGTGTCAACAATTGAGACGTTGATTTCCCAAAGGTACTAAATGACATTTTTTACGAGATTCATTTTTTTACATATTTGTATTCTCATCATTTAGTTTTATCTTAATATTCTATTTGATGTTATCTAATGAACTCTCAAGTCGTTAAAAAACGCGATTTAGAAATGCGGTCATTTTCTAAAAGTACTAATTACGCATTTATTTTCGTTCCAAATCATTTCATGACTTTAATATGATGTTTGTTTATTTTTTTAACGTCACTTTATGCTACTATGGCTAATCGGACTGATATGATGTTATTATTATAGTAAAAATATAATTCTAAATTTTAATGCAAAAAAACCCAAATTAGCTAGTTTGATAATATAGTAATGAGAGATTATCGCGCTTCCTGTAAAATTTCTTAGAATGGATATAGTACCTTTTGGAAATCAACGTCTCAATTGGTGCCTTTACCCTATATTATACCCTATATTATATACCCAAGAGAATGACTCTCACCGAATATATCTTAGCGAAGAGATGTCTCCAATGAACAAGCGTCTATACTGGCTCGCCAGGCAGAAGAGGTTAGAGAAAAAAATTAAGTACGTGTGGTTTGCTTCCGGCAGAGTGCGTTGCCGTAAAGAAGATGGCAACCCTGTCGTCTTCATCGACAAAGCTCAGGACCTAGACGTGTTTGGCTGACTTGTGGGCACCCGTCTACCCAACGGCTATGAACCGGAAACCACTGGATCTACGGAAATACTTTGTTTTTTAAGACTTATTTTTTTGAATTTTATGTTTCTTATTCAATTATTTTGTTTTTTTAACAGATGTTATATTATTCTTTTCAATTGTTTCACTACAAAGGCTTTCTTTATTATTTTCAGTTTATATGCAGTTGATTGTTTATCATATTATTGCTCCAGCGTCTTCCCTTTCATTCTGTTTACTTTTCCACCACCTTTCCCGTATGTCTAATGCCCTAATCACCTGTCATGTTAACGCCCAGTCCTTACCCGCCCATTTTGACGAATTTTTCCAATACTTTACCGATAACTTCTACCACATAATAGCAGTTTCCGAAACCTGGTTAAAACCTTACATCCCTTCCTCTTCCGTTTCCCTTCCTGATCATTCCCTAATTCGCCATGACCGGGTTGGCCGGACTGGCGGTGGTGTAGGTCTTTATGTCCACAATAGCCTAAAATCCAATGTCTTAGAGATCTCTTCTGCTTCCGAACATCCTCATATTGAATTCCTTTTCGTCGAAATCTCCTACAATGCAAACCCTCTCCTCTATGCTGTGGTGTACCGACCCCCTTTAGTACCTTTTGATCCATCCTTTGAATCTGTCCTTTACAACTACATCCCTCTGTATAATAATATCATAATAAGCGGTGATTTTAACACCAACCTCCTTTCTGACTCCTATGATAGACATTACCTTGATAACCTCTTCTTCTCTCTTCATCTGTTCATCGTTCCATATGCTCCAACTCATCACACTCTTCATTCCGACACTTGGCTTGACCTAAATATCATAGATTCCGAGCGAAACCTTCTTTCCGCTTCTCAAGTGCCTGTTCCCTTCCTATCATCTCACGATCTTATCCAAATTTCATACAATTTCCAAACTTCAGCGTTCCTTCCCAAAACATCAACTTTCCGAAACCTAGATAATCTCACCCGAGACAATATTTTACTCGACCTAGAATCCATGAATTGGAATACAATTTATACCTGTTCAACTATTGACCCAATGGTTGACATTCTCACTTCCAATCTCCTCAGTATCCTAGACAAACATGCTCCTCTCAAAACCTGTACATTCCGTCGCCGTCCCGCTCCTTGGATGAATCCAGAAATAAAAGACCTACAAAAGAGGCGTGAGGCAGCCCGGAGACGCTTTAGACGTACAAGACTAACAGAGGACTATCAAGCGTACAGGGCACTCCGCAATCTTACTCAGGCAACAATCAGACAGGCAAAAACAAATTACTTTCACACAGCCTTCTCCTCTACTCCTGATTCCAAGTCAAAATGGCAACTCCTCCGCAAACTCTCACTCTGCAAATCATCTTCTTTACCAGTCTCTCAAGTCTCACCTGATGAATTAAATTCTTACTTCTCATCCACCTCCTCTGATACTTCTACACTATCTCCTCCCGAGTTTTCAACAATCCCATCATTTAATCCTGATAATTTTTATTTTTCCGATATCTCACCAACTGACCTTATATCCTCTATTATGAAATCCCATACCAACTCCATAGGATTTGATGGAATACCTGTAAAGTTACTAAAATTATGCCTTCCCGACATCCTACCAGTTCTTCTTTTCATATATAATTTTTCCCTTCAAAATTCCGTATATCCTACTAGTTGGAAAAAAGCAATAGTTCATCCTATAAATAAAACCTCTAACCCTATATCCCCTAAAGACTACCGCCCAATTTCCATCCTATCTAACCTTTCCAAACCTTTAGAAAGAATAGTCCAGTCACAATTGTCTAACTTCCTCGAAAAGTCCAAACTTCTTGATCCTCTCCAATCTGGTTTCCGACCCGGCTTTTCCACACAATCCGCCCTCCTCAAAATCACTAGTGACTTACATACTGCCATAGACGATAAGAAACTGACAGTACTAATACTTCTAGACTTCTCAAAAGCTTTTGACTCACTTGATCACTCTATCCTTTTTTCCAAGCTACAGTCTCTATCCTTCTCCAACAGCACTATACATTGGTTTAAATCATTTCTCTCTAATAGGACTCAAGCTGTAACCATTCCTAACCATCCTCTATCTTCCTTCCTTGGTCTCTCGGCAGGTGTGGCCCAGGGTTCAAGCATATCTCCTCTCCTTTTTAATTCCTATATCAATGATCTTCCCAATTCCGTCCATCACTGCTCCCACCACTTATACGCTGACGATTTCCAGATCTACTTATCCTTCTCTCCCTCCGAGTGTCAAGTAGCATTTGCCAATATTCAGGAAGACCTAGATAGAATCTGTGCCTGGGCAACCCTAAATAAATTAAGGCTAAATGCTATGAAAACTCAAGCCATTGTTATAGGTTCCAATTCCCTCCTAAGATCCCATACTACATTTCCAACTCTAACCCTAAATGACCACCCAATCACCTTCACTTCCTCTGTCAAAAACCTGGGGATTACCATTGACCAAACCCTCTCCTGGAAACCCCATATTGCCCAAATATCCCGTAGAACAATAAGTACTCTTAAATTTTTCCATCGCTCCCGCCATCTTCTTCCGCGATCCACCCGTAAGCTCCTTGTCTCCTCACTTATTTTCCCCCACTTTGACTACTGCTGCGGGGTATATGGTGGACTCTCGATTGCGCTCGAGGACAGGCTTAAGCGAATTATGAACATATTTTTAAGATTTGTCCTCGGCACACCGAGGAGGTCTCATGTGACCCATTTATACAGCGAGTTAAAGTGGCTCCTTCCCTCTATCCGCAGACAATATTTCCTGGGATCATACCTTTACCAAACCATCCACTCCCAGCTACCTCCATATATCCACAGTCTTCTGCAATTTAAATCGTCAATCCACTCCCTTGAAACAAGATCACGCCATTCCGACCTTTATATTCCTATCCATAGAACAAAAACTTTTGATAACTCCTTTCTTGTCCGCTCTACTACTCTCTGGAATTCCTTACCTACTCATATCCGCCATGCTTCATCCCTACCATCATTCAAGTCTCAGTTGTTCCAGTACCTACTGTCATCCCAAACAGACGCTGAACTACAAGCCTGATATTTCAAATCAAATTTCAATTTATACAGAAAATTTATTATTTATTGTTTATATTAAACTCAGTTAATGAATATGTTATTATGAACCAGTTTCAATGTTTTATTTTATTCAACGCTTTAATCTATAAGATGTTATGTATATTACTCTTTTATTTTATTTACTCTTTTATATACTTTAATCCACTTTTTTTTTTTCTCTGATACCATTGTAAATAAAAAATTATTATAATCCTTTGGTCTTTTGGCCAGACACATCGTATATCGTAATTGTACATATCAATTTGTTCTTAAGGGACCCTGTCCCAGAATAATAAAAAAATTTCTATTCTATTCTATTCTATTACTACTCATATGTTCGGAAGATAAATTACTTTTAAAATATTTTTACACATTTCCTCTTTTGTTGGTTAGGAAATTCGAACAAATTGTATATTCAGCCGTTTTTTATCAATGCTAACAATATTATATCGTTAATATTTTCGAATGGAAATAACTTCAGTTTAATAATAATAAATCTATCCTCACACGAGTCTAAAACGAAAAGAGACTGTCTGTAGATACCGATTCCTACAACACTTGTTCCACAAACGTTCAAAACTTCCAATTAATTACAAAAAGCTCACTTATGTTACCGTCATCAGACCTATCTGGACATATGGAATCGAGCTTTAGGGCTCTACTAAGGCATCTAATGCCTCCCGCACCCAATCCTTACGATCCAAAATCCTTTGGAAAATCCTAAATGCTCCTTATTTCATCACCAATAAAATCATCCATAACGATCTTAATATCCAATTTGTAGCAGACCTTTCTCGTACCAGATATACCACTTTTCATTTCAAACTCCCAACCCATATAAACCTTCTTGTCAGCAACCTATCAACCTCACATATTCCTGACACCCCTCCGAGGCGATTGAAAAGAAGATGACCTCGGGATCTACTTACTTAAATAAACATCGAAGTTCTACCGCTGGGTAGTTTCTTCATAAGCCTTTCACGCCCTTTATTCTAATTCAAAACTTTTACTTATTGTATTTATCTTAATATTCAGTTTTAAAATTCAATAAAATATAAATAATGGACAGATATAACAAACAAATATTTACATTAAATTTCAGAATAAAAAGCTTTAAAAAAATTTTCTTTACGAGCAACATCAACAGACTAGATAGAGCGTGTCAAAAACGTTACAATTTTGAACGTGAAAAAAACGATACAAAAAAAACAAACTATAAAGCTCCTTTTTTTTCTCCACACCAACCCCGTCTGTTTAGGCTATACGGGAGGTTTTCTAGCGCCAGGGGTGAGGGTGGGAGATTTATGCCAGAATTAAAATCGCTCTTGGCACGAAGACCCGAACACTTTTATTACAACTTTTTGGTCATCTGGTGACAGGGCAACCTATTCGCTTCTATTAATGTATTTTAGATCCATAGCTAAAATATATATTCATGTCAATATAGTATTAATTAAATCCTTTATACGGAACCCAGTCTTTCTCGTTTAACCTAAATCTCCTGCCAGAGCAGAGGTTGGACAAAGAGATGCGATAAATAGCAGCGGATACCAACCGTTATTTACTCAGGAGGAGCTTCTCGACTCGGAGAACAAAGGAAAAGAGGAGTCCTTTGAGAGTATAATTAAAGCCACAGTTGAAGGTGGGTGGGATTGAATACACAATACACGCGGGGGGCCAGTTCAATCTCTGCTAGCTCGCTATTTCCCTTATGTCAGTACTATCGACAACTTAATCCGATTCAATTCTTTTTAAGCTAGAACATTAAAGCTCATATGAATATCCCAATTATATCACTAATTAAAATCAATTTAAGTACATTTTAGTAAAGTGTATGCGGAAAGAAAAATATGGTGCGGGAAACACACGACTTTCACTTACCACCGTTTTGAAAATCGATTAAAAATTTTTTAAAAATTAGTGAAACTATTAAAGAATTAATTAAAATGAATGTCTATAGAAACATGTATTTTATTAACAAATCGATGATATTATATATATAAAATAATCACTTAGTTTTATCAGCTATTCATCACTCTTTATTAACTTTTACAACCTTGAGCATTAGATAATATTTTTTTCTAAAATCTTTAGCTTTCCAATGGTATATTACTGTTCTTACGTTAAAAAAAAAAAAATGCATTAAAAAATATTATTTCAGTTTTTCCTTTACTTGGGTATCGAATTTATTCAATTTATATATTTATCTGTTTTTCCTCAGTGGTAACAAGATAATATAGTTATTTTTATAGTAGAAAATTAAAGGTACTTTAGAACAAGAAAATTTAAACTATCGGCATTTAAGCCCCGTCAGACTATTTTTATCATAATTAAACCTACATGATATTAAAGCTTATTAAATTTTACAACCATACAGCGAGTTTAATCAAAATCGTCGAAACCGTTTTCGAGAAAATCATAAAAAGGAGCAATATGCATGGTATAAAGTGGCTCTTTTGGTTAGCCGATTTTGATGAAAATTTTTTTGTAATATCTCGAGCGTATACTTGTTTTAAATATGAAATTTCAGTTCTTTAGGACTTTTCGTTTCCGCCCGGGAGTTACCACACACACACGCACGCACGCACCCACGCACACACACACACACAGACCTTTTTGCGGGACTTGGTTATTTGGACTCAGGAGACCCTAAAACGTGTATTTCCGTTGAAAACTGGAATTCGAAAATTTTCACGATCGGAATACTTTCCCTTACTATATATAGTAAGTGAAAGTAAAATACATTGAGTTTCGATAAGAACATTTGCTTCAGACCAGAGATCCGCTCGGGTGAATTTGAATAGTGTTCCTATATATTAAAAAAAAGAACTGTTTGGCCAATTTATAATTTATCGCTTTCAATAATCAGTTATTTATCGGAAAAGAGATGTTCAAAAGTTTATAGGCATAGAACAACATTTATTTATTTTTGATGCCTTGATTGCCGAAAATTTAAATTTTCCACCTAAAGAAAAACTTAAAAGCAATAAACATTGACAAGTTTTACTTATTTTAATTGTGTGCCGACGTTTCGGCCTACATTGTTGGCATTCATCAGGGCTAACAACCAGTGCAATTAGAAAATTAATAATAGGTACAATAATATGAAGGTTAGGTAGAATAATATGGAATATGAAAACAAACATAAAATTAAATGTAAAATGATAATAAGGTGAGAGTAAAAAATTATATAGAGGCATGGTCTGCCCCAGGAGGATCTCCATACCCTAGGGTCGCCACCAGGTTTAATCAACAGAATTAATAATAATCTGTCACAGCCGGTATTCAAACCCAGGACCCGGAGAATAGTAGACTACTAGTACTCTATCCACTAGACCACGCCGCTCCCTATAAAGTATGGAAGCAAACATAAAATTAAGATGATAATATTGCAATAAGAATATTTGAAGACTATAAAGAGAAACTAAGCAAATAATTAAATGTTAAAAGGAGAACAATATGTAAATGATTAAACCTCTAAATATGAACATTTTATAGTGATATTTGACGGTAGTATATAAAAAAAATATAATCATTAGAAAAGATAAACAATAAGAATAAAAATGTTAAGTAATGTGATATTAAACTAACAATTATATGTGAGGATATATATGTATATGTAATTACTAATGACAGGAGCTGACAAAACAAATGATGATATAGGCCAAAACGTCGGCAAATAATTAAAATAAGTACTCCAAGTTAATGTGTGTATTACGAGCGCACCCCAAACCTCATCTAATATTCGGTGTTTGCGGTAACTAATAATTGTGATATCATTTTATGCATAAAGAGAAGAGGTATTGGCTGGCTATTTCTGCACTGCTGTTTGAGAGATTCTAGGATTTGTCGTTAATCTTCCATTAACGACCTGCTAATTATAATATGTAAAATGTACTCACTGTTGTGCCCTGGTGTCAGGTACCGGCCTGTTGCTGGGCAGCTTGTCGGAGGCTTCCTGGTTGAACCTGTTCCTGAGGTAAGGGTCCTCCCCCGGCCGAAGCCCACCCCCGGCCACGTAGCTCCGCTCGTCCAGCGAGGGCTGTGCCGCCGCCTCAGTCTCCGCCGCCTCCAGCAGGCCTTTCAGTCGTAGCCCGCGGTTCTCTGGAAGCTCCTCCTGCAAAAAGGACAGTTAACTATATAAAAAATCTTGCTATAATTATGTTTGAGGCTTATTTTTTCACCCTTATCTTCTATTTTCCAAAAATAAATTCAATATACAAAAAAATATATTATAACGGGAATACATTATAATAGTCCTTCACTACTACATAAGGTGCAATAATACATACAAGATGTACTGTATGTGTTTTTAGCTTTAGGACATTTGCCCTTCACTATATGTGAATTGGAAGAACCATTCTTCACTTTGACTACGGTAGTGAGGTGTATAGCGGACTTACAGGTGAGCTCGAAGCAAAACACAAGCGTATTATGAACTGTGCAATACGTTTTGCATTCGGGATCACCAGAGACACGTACGCCGAGTTAAGGTAGCTTTATCCTCGTTACAGATATCTCCAGCTTCCTTTCTACACCAGGTTATCAGAACTCAGCGTCCCAGTTATATCTTCCAATCCCTTCAATTTAAATAATCAATTCAGTCCCGTTCTACCAGATCCCGTCTTTCTGACCTCAACCCTCCTCCTCACCGAAATGCTGCCTTTGAAAAGTCCTTTCTAGCCAAAGCAACCTCTCTTTGGAATTCTATCCCTCCCGAGATCCATCATGCAAGAACTGCTTTCTCCTTCAAATCGCTCCTTTTTAACCACCTTCTCCTTTCGCAGTCAAACAGAATATAACCAGATTCTAGAAAATACCAATTTTGTTGTGTTTATATTATTTAAATTATCACTAATGAATCAGCTTTTTCATGTTTATTTATTTCATTCTAAGAGTCAATTTGTAAAAATGTACATATTCTATAACCTCGATTAATTATTTTACGTGTAGTATAGTTATTTGTTGTTTAAAGCTATGACCACATTGTTACGGCCATAAATTCTGTATTTTTGTTTATTTATTTAACGTCCTTTTATGCTGCTATGGCTAATCGGACGATGCTACAGTGAGAGTCCTAAATTTTTCATATCCAGGTTTTATTAGGATAGGGATCTTTAACGAGTAACTGATATCGCATAGGCTCGGGACCACCTTTTAACGTCTCCTCCGAAGGACGCCATAACCAAGGACTTTTTACACCCATTAAAAAATCCTAGGGCCACCTGCGGGTTTGAACACGGGACCTTAGGCATAGGTTTCTGTTATGATAACCACCACGCTACAGGTAACCCAATTATGTATTTTCATTTTATTCTTAAGGGACTTTAGTCCCAGGATAATAAACAAGTTTCAGTTCATTTTATTTTATTGACTATCATAAATTTTAAGGTGCGTTCATACTTCAGATTCTAGAACCCACTTTACAGAGGCTAAATATGCACTAATATAGTCTCCCTATCCCACTGGGTCCCCGCAGCTGAAATTAAAGAATGAGTAATTATTAGGCTTAAAATAACTGTCTCATGACATCTCGCGAACCATCTGGACCCCCGAAGTCCGCGTGCCAGTTGTTGTGGACCCCTGCAAGACCATGCCGCATAGCCATAATTATAGTACAGATTAATAAACATTTATTGTCTAATATCTCTTTATTTTCATGTTTGATGTTAGCAACTTTTCAGATCAGGATGTGTTTAACAAATCTATTTTTTATGTATTATTATTTATATTAATTTACAATCTTATTAAACTATTACGATAAATAAATATGTAGTGAGAATACAATACGTGAAAATGCCTTATGAAAAAGCTACACTTGATAGCTCTTCATTAACTATTTTAAGGGAGTAAGTCGGGAATCGAAAGGTTATCAGGAATATCTACGGTAGATAGGTTACAGTTGGTTTGGGTGAGGAAGGAATTTAGAATGAAGAAAGGTATAATATTTCAGGCAAGGTGTGCGACAAATGTAATGTTGAAGTCATTACAGATTATATCATTTGTGTGACAAAATAAGCGACTTTGCGAAGGATTTTGGATTGCAAGGATTAGATGCGGGAAGAATGAAGATGAAGCCCCATAGCTCGATTCCTTTTAAATATCTTTAAACAAAAAAACTACTTGCAAAGTCAGAAACAAACAAAATTCTATTAAATAAGTTTTATTGTCATGGATCCCTGCCCAATTGTTACCCATGTATCAACAAGGCCGGAGGCATTCAGTAGATTTCTTCTAGCCAGTGAGGGTGTTGTGCTATACTTCCACGGCTTGAACATGGCGAGCGAAGCTGGCTGTTTTCCAAATATTTCGCCATTCTAGGCATGATTTATCTTTCATCAGTTGGATCATCACTGAGCTTCATTTGCGTTGGAATCCTCCCTTCGTGCCCTTTCTAATCGTGCTATTTGGCAAGCGCTACTAGCCCAACAATCAATAAACAAATTCTAATCAAAAGTTTATATAAGGAGAAATTTTGTTTCTCTGGCGCATCAGTCCAAATAAAGAAGAAAGACAAACCTGTTAAAGATACAAAATAATCTTAAATTTGTGTATTATTCCAAATATTTATATTGGGTTTCAAAATAAGTACGTAGCGTTTTTCAATATTTCAATTTAATCTTCTCTGTGTTTATAAAATCACTAGCTGTACCACGCGGCTTTGCTTGCGAATATTTTGTTTTGTCTTTGCATAAATGTGTTTATGGAAAGAGTAACTGTAAGGCGTTTATGATGTACCAGTTGTTTGGAGATGTGGTGACCAAGAAAACACAATTATTTCATTTTATTTTTATCTTATTGGTGTGTTTTCTTGGTGACCGCCCCCTCCTCTCCACCAAATTCTCTATCATATAGCATGAACACTCAACAACTATTTCCTCATTATAAGTAGTATCCATTTGCTATCAGACAATCAGTTACTCATTTAGCTATTTAAAACAAATAAATTTATTATATGTTAACATAGCTGTACTCTGGTTAATTTACTATAATATAGCAGGAGCAGTAGGCATAAAAATTATTATTTAATACGCCTTAGCTTTTATTTTAAACATAATTGTTAAAAATCGTTCAGTTCGTTTACTGCATATATGAAATCAACTCTATTCGTGAGTGAAGCTTTACACCTTTTCTAAAAAAGTATTAGTTAAGATGATTTTATACATCACTTTCAAACGAGATTCCTTATCTTAGCTAAAAATGGAGGAGAAAAAAAATTATTTTCGTCATATAATGAGTTTTTATTTCCGAAAATTAAAATCCGCTGCACAGACGGACAGGAGAAAGCATCGTCCGTAAGTGGTTTGCTCGATACAGAACCGAAAATTTTGACTTGGAAGGCGCAAAGCGACTTTCTGAGAGGACGGAGGTAAAAAAATTACCTGAAAGATAGCAACATATAATAAGATAAAAATGGATTATATATAATTGATTCAGGGTATTTACTATAATGTGAAGTTTTTATTGAAATCACTAGTTAAAAACGCGACGAACTTCTTTTATGACCCAAGATTCCTATAAATTGCTCGTTGTCTTCGGCTACTGCAACAATCATACCACGGTCAAACCTTCCTCTTAACTACTATAGATAATCTACATGATGACCACAAGACCAATCTGAAAGTACTATTTCTACTAATACTTAACTATCAAATCAACAATATGCCCCTGATCTCATCGAAGTACGTGAATTTTAGTACGATTAGTAAATTCTTACTCATGTCTAATACCACTATTTTTTTTTGTTTTGCACCCCTACCTCGCCTTTGATGTGGGTGAGGGAGGACCCTTGACCGAGGGGTGAGGGCGGGGAATAAATGCTGAGATAAAAGCCCCCACAGTCCTAGACTTGAACTTGTGATTATTTTGTTCCAAGTTTTTGGTTCTCTGTTACAAGTCAAGGCGTGTTGAAAGCGACGCGCGCTAACCTACTTACCTACCCCGCCCCCTTAATACCACTATCATTAATAGCTTCAGTAGAAAATGAAACAAGATTTGGAATGTGTATAGTGATGATTCATGAATGTGTGATAGTTGAAAGCATCGTCCGTAAATGGTTGCTCGGTACAGAACCCTAAATTTTGACTTGCAAGACGCAAAGCATTGGTCACAGACAACCCTTACTCTGCGACACGGGATATCGCAGAATACAATCGATTAAAAATATTAACAAGAATCTGAAGTATTTATTGAAATCACCAGTAAATGACGCTAAGAACTTTACAACCCAGTATTTATTCTGTTGTTTCAGCCGTGGGAATATGGAGACCCTTATAGGCCTCTATAAAGTGGGTAGTAAAAAATAGGGGAAAAACTGGCTTCTGAGCGTGATCTAGACCTAATCACCTCCTTTTACGGCCGTTCGCACAGATACAGTACGAATCTGTAGTGAGTCAAAGACTCTTCAGGGGTTGTAAAGGTACAGGTTTTTTTTTTTTTTTTTTACAATTTGTAAAGCTGTGTAGACAATTAACTTATATGTATAGCGATACAGTCATCAAAGATATTAAGAAAGACGAACTAACAACACTGCCAATTTATATTAAAGTAAAATGGCCAAGCGCCACTGCTAACTTCAAAACGCTATATCTCTGCTATTTCTTAATCGACTTTTTTATTCTTTTTTTGTTTTGTAGAGAATTTGATTTTCTACTTTTTTAGGGAGTTCTACATATCTTGAGACGTCTTTGAATATTCAAATCAGCATGCATCAGCGATAAGGGCTTTCCTTGTCACAGCTCAGAGATCCTTCCAGCGAGTCACTATGTTTCTCATACTGTTAGGATTTATTTTTTCATTTATCTTATTTCTTGAATACACTCATTTCTTTATTTCCCTATTTGATTCTATTCTTATCCAATATTGTTATATATCCATCCTCCTCACATATAATTGTCAATTTAATATTACTCCATAATTTCCAACTTCCCAACCCAATGTTACTTCTTAACTTGATTACTGTTTTTTCATTTTTAATATGTTATTTTCATATATATGTCTCCACCAATGTACCATTATATAGCATTATTCACTAATTATATACCAAATTGTCATACTGTTTTATAACTCTAATCTTATAAATTCCATTTAATATTGTATTTTCTCTTTTTATTGATATTTTTTTTTTTTTTTAGCCCTGATCTAAATTTATCAGTCTCAAATTTAGGTTGAAACATTGGCTCACAAAATACAGAAACTTTACTGGTAAAGTGTTTTAAGTATTTTATTATTAAATATTAGTATTATTAATATTGGGTGTTATAATAAAAACGCCACCCAACTTCTACAGATATAAAACTAACGGAATTAGCATGATTTAGTAATCTCATCAATTATTTTATGAATAATTAAATATAGAAAGAGTAAATTTATTTTTAAACATTAAAATAGTAAGGATGTTTAAAATTCATAAGCTTAAAGATTACTGGAGACAGCACATAAAAAAGGGTCATAAAGAAGACGCTATGAAATCATAACAACCTTCTTCGTTTCATAGAGCTGAAGTTTTATCTGGCTTATTGTACAATACAAACAATAAATTATATAATTGAAATAGTATAACAGCAATTAATTGGATTCAAAGATTACCAAAATGCCAACCAATACTGAACCACATAAAAATTATAAGATATCGCTAAAATAAATACATTAGAAACGGATAGATTTCAATTCAATTTACAATAAATTAGTCTATATGGTTCATAAAAATTATTTTTTAATGGAAGGTTCTATTACCGACCTCCCAGTTATAATTAAGCATTTTTTATTTTAATGTTTATTTTTTAACAAATCTGTTGCGTGCAACATACAACATCCATTTACCTCGGTTGTTAAAATCATTTTAAGAACTATTAACAAAATTTAGATGAAAAAAAATGATAAAGAATTATATAGAGTTTCGTTTAGCATTCGTCGTAAACCTATGACATCCTGCCCTACAGTATCCTTTAATAATACTCCGCTTGTTCCAGTTGAACAGATCCACTACCAAGGACTTGACAAACGTCTAACATGGAACCCGCACACAAGACTGAGACGACAAGAAACTGCTCGTCGCTTTCGCTTACTACAACACTTACTGGACAGACGCTCTAACTTTCCACCTATCTACAAAAGGCTCATCTATATCACCATCATAAGGCCTATCTGGACTTACGGAGTTCAGATTTAGGGCTCTATTAAACTATCAATCCTTTCCGTATTTAATCCTTAGAATCCAAAATCCTACGAAATATCCTTAATCCTCCTTACTTTGTCAGGAATAAACCCATCCATAAAGACCTTAACATCCCATATGTTGCTGATTCGGCCCGAACCAAGTATCAATCCCTCCATGAAAACTCTTAAGTGTTGCAGGTTCGAACCCGCAGGTATTCCTAGAATATTTTAATGGGAATAACAAATCCTTAGATAAGCAGTCCTTAGAAGGGGGCGTAAAAAGGGAGTCCCGAGCCTGTCAGGTACTCGTTAAAGATTCCAATCTTAATTAAACATGGATAGGCAAAATTTAGAAATCCAACAGTAACGACATCCGATAAGCCACAGCAGCATAAAGTGGCGTTAAAGGAATAAACAAACAAACTACTTCTAAACTATTAAAACGAATTATCACTATACTAAAAAAAACGCTGCAAATAATTACACAATGGTTTATTATTTCCAAATAACAATATTAGGGAATAACTGCTCATATGGCTGTTGATAGGCAATTAAGGAGTAACGGATTTTTTTTTATTCGGTATTCGGATTCTACGCATCTTGTAACGTAAGCTCAATTATTATTATTATTAATATTATTAGAATATGAATTTTTTTTTTTTTTTTATCGCACTTTACTGATTATAAAACTCTATACACAAAATAACTGAGTTATAAGCGTATTTATGTGAAACTTTCAATTTCTTTTTCTTTTTTCTCTTTTATATTGTTATTCACGGTTTTTCGGTTAATAAACAAAATGACTTTTTTCTATCTTCGAAAATAACGTAGTTACAAGCGTATATATAAGCGAGATTACAATTTTTTTCATTTTTTTTTTTTTTTGGTTTATCGCGCTTTACTGCTTCTAAAACTATGTATAGAGTTTTAGAAGCAGTAAAGCGCTTCACTTTTCTCTATCGTAAAAAATAACTGAATTATGATCGTATTTATCTGTAAAATTTCAACTTGTTTTCTTTTCTTTTTCACTTTTATAAAATTATTCGAGGTTTTTTGGTTAAAAAACACTAATAAATTTGTTTTTTATCGTCAAAAATAACTGAGTTATTCAATAAAATCTTTTAATCGGCCGCCATTTTAAAACTAACCAGCTGATATCCACGTCTAGGTGTTAGGATCATCGTTGAATGGACTATTTTTACTTTCAATTACTATATATAGTAAGGGGAAGTATTGCGATCGTGAAAATTTTCGAATTCCATTTTTCAACGGAAATAAACGCTTTAGGGTCCCCTGAGTCCAAATAACCAAGTTCCGCAAAAAGGTCTGTGTGTGTGTGTGTGTGTGTGTGTGGTGGTAACTCCCGGGCTGAAACGGTAAGTCCTATGAAACTGAAATTTCATATTTAAGACAACTATACGCCCGAGACGTGACAAAACTTTTTTCATCAAAATGAGGTTACCAGAAGAGGCACTTTATACCATGCATTTTGCACCTTTTTTCGATTTTCTTGAAAACGGTTCCGACGATTTTGATTAAACTCGCTATATCGATGTAAAATTTAATGGGCTTTAATATCATGTAGGTTTTATTCTGATTAAAATGGTCTTACAGGGCTTAAATGCCGATATTTTAAATTTTATTCCCCTAAGGTACCTTTAATTTTGTAGATTCAATAAAAATAACTATATTATTTTGTTAAGGCTGATGAATTTTATAAACTTTATTAACTTATTTTATAATGAACTGATTATTTTAGATAATAATATAATGGATTTTTTAATGAAACACATGTTTCTATAGAAATTCAATTTAATTAATTCCTTAATAGTTTCACCTATTTTTATCTCTGTTTTTGAAAATTCCTTCATTGATTTTAAAAATGGAGGTAAGTGAAAGTCGTGTGTTGCCCGTACAAGATTTTTTGTGGAGTATTTTTGTGGCGAATTTAAAAAAAAATGTCCCAGTAGTTTCGGAGAAATGCCTCGGTCGGCGGACGGCGGACAAACGGATTTTTTTAAATCGTTATTCGGATTCTACGCATCTTGAAACGTAAGACCTCAAATTTTAATCAGGGGTGAATTTTATTTTTTGTGGGTCGATCACAAAGGTTGATTATCGAAAATAATAAACCAAAATACCATATAAAGCATATAACTTAAACCAATATGCTCTCACGGAGCACAGGCTTTGCGTCTCTTTAAAAAAATCACATTTATAAACCATTAAAATATTCCAATCTAAATCCCTTCGTTTTACGTAACCAATAAATCATTATACAAAGAAATTTTACATATTAAACATATATCTCAACATTTCAAACATTGATTTCTCACCCTATCGAATATATACCCAGAGGCTACCCTCCTAACCACAGAACTTAAACTTTTGATTGCTCCTTTCTTGTCTGCTTCTAAACTCTCTGAAATTCTCTAACTAATTATACTCGCCATGCTGCATCTCTTTCTTTATTCAAAAACAAACTTTTTCAATACCTTTTTTCATCCATGAAAGACTCTTAACAATTGTGATATTTAAATTCCAGATACTTTGAAAGAGGAATAATATTTGTTCATTGTCTACTTAAACTCAATTATCAATTATTTTATTTTTCATTTTCTTCAACACAATTATCTACAGAAAATCGTTTTTATTTGTTTGTTAGTTTTTGTTGAATATATATTCAACCATTACAGTAAACAGTAATTAATAACGGATTTTTTTGTCTTTTGGCCCTATTATATTTTAATTGTACATACCTGTTATTCTTAAGGGACCCTGTCCTAGAATAAAATTATTTTATATTTCTATTGCTACGATTCTTATAAATAAATAAATAATTAAAATGTCACAACAATACAGAGTAACGGTATTTAAACGAAAGATTTAAATATTTTTTTTCAAAAATTGTTATTTCAGTCCTAAATCTTCATGTTTATAGCATGCTAGTTGTTATGATTGAATAAGTCAAAAGACGTTCATGATTTTTTTTTAATATTTATTTAATTTATTTTAGTTTATTTAATTATTATAATTATAATTATTTCAACTAAGAAACAATCAAAGATGCAGTTTAAGTTTCAGAGCGACGGCTTTGGAAGAGAAAAGACATCCTGTTACTTTTATCCAGCCAAGGACGAACGTCAACCTTTACATTAGACCTCCCGGTCAATCTCTTTCCCCCCGCACCACGGATTAAATGTCATTGCACCACTCTATAAAATCGAACCAAATTAAAAAAATATCGCTGCAAATTATTACACAATGGTTTATAATTTCGAAATAACAATATTAGGGTATAACTGTTTATATAGCTGTTTAAAGGCAAGTAACTAATCTAAAAAGCAATAAATTATTCAAAGGAATATGATCAATAAAACATTGTTAATAAAAAACCGATTTATCTTTATCGTATTATATAGCATATTTATCGGTATTTATTTATTTATCTTCAATATAACTGAGTTAAAGGCATATATATATATATATATATATATTATATATATATATATATATATATATATATATAATATATTTTATTTTATTTATTTATTTTTTTATTTTTTTTGTTCTATAAGTAATAGCGGCATATTGATTCTAAAAAACAATTATATTTTCTATATATTCGAAAATAATGGAGTTACTTGTGCATATATAAGCAACATTTCTATTATCAATCAATTATTTTTTTATTCGTCGTAGTGTCCTGATTCTTAGACTTAATACAATTGTTTCTCTATCTTAAAAAATAACTGAGTTCTAGGCGTATTTATGGGTAAAATTTCAATTATTTTTTTTTATTATTATTATTTAAGGTTTCTTGGCTAAAAAACTACGCGGACGGCCCACGGCGGACAAACTGTTTTTTATTCGTTATTCGGTGTCTACGTATATTAAAACGTAAGCCCTCAAATTTTGACGGAGGATAATTTGCTTTTGTCTGTCGATTGCAAAGGTTCATTATTGAAAATAATAAACCCAACAAAATTAATTGATTATTTAATTATTTTAAAATAATTATTATTGATCCCTAAAGTAGAGCGTTGTCAGTAAATAAACAATGTTTACTTGGATTATTTGGCCAGCCTTATTTTGTGTTAATGTAGCAGCATCCTCATGCGAAAATAAAAACAATGTATAAAGAAATAACATAATTTTTCATTTTTTTAAATATCTTAAGCGCTGGATCTTAATAAAGTATAAGGTTGAATTAAGAAAAAACAGTTCTTCGAGAAGGAATTAGAGAACTTCAAATCACAGCTTAACTGCAAGGTAGCGTATTAAGCCCTCCTCTCTTTTCTCTCTACTCTTCTCATAGCACTAAGAATCCTTCCACGATTTTCTATACCTTCTTTGTAGACGAAACATCACTTTTTCTTCTCACTGCTCATCATTACCATCCATTAATCAAAAAATCACGTAATTGACTTAGAAAAGTGGTTTTACAAATGAAGAATTAAAATCAATTCCTCTGAATCGAGCCACATCTTTCACTACTCTAGTAAAAATCGAAAATTCAGTATCCTTCAAAAACTATAAACTATACCTTAAACTATAATAATGCAGAAAAAGAGATCCCAGATTTCTTGCTCTAATTCTGATTTTCAACCCCAAATCCTGGATTAGAAAAAAAAAGTAAACTATAATAGGATAGAAGACGAATATGGAACACATGAAATTAAAGCGACTAGAACTAACAAGACGATACAAGCAACTTTCACATCTCCAGGACTTGGGATCCGCACTTGAGTTACGATATCATAAGCTAATCCACACTTCTTAACAGTCTCAATTGACCTATTTAGACATTCGGAGAAGATCTTTATAATTTTCGGTTCTGCGAAACACCTTCACACACACACATATAATACAAACGAATCAATATAAATATAGATGAAAAACAGTCAATGTGCGAGGGTTTCTTTCTAATAAAACAAAATAAAATGACATAAATATTCCAACAGTAAATTCTCACATTCAAACCGATCATAACATATTTCATTATTTAACTCGTAACCGGCCAAACCAGTTTTTTTCTTAACTGTTACTAGGCCTACATCAAAGAAGATTAACAAAAGGCCAAGGTATCTTATAAATTAATTTCAACCTATGATCTCGTACATATTATAACAGCCTTCTACGACCAACGTCACGGGTTCAAACCCGGCTATAAAAAAAAAAAAATGTATAATTCTTATAGGGTGGACGCAAAATGGTAGTCCCGAGCCGTTGCTGGTGATGGTTAAAGATCTCTATCCTAATTAAACCTGAATATGCAAAAGTTAAGACTTCCACTGTAGCACTGTCCGATTTACTACAGTAGTATAAAAGTGACGAAACAAATAAGCAACAATAAAATAATTCTTAAATGCAGGATATCGCTCAAAAACAAAAGTATGGTTTTCTACGAAGAGATTTTGTATCTTAAAAAATAATATCCACATAAAGTTGCAATTTTTAACTAGTTTTTGAGATATAACACAAAGATGGTTAAATAACACACTGTTTTATTAACAAAACTAAGGAAATTAAAAATCTGCGTTAACAGGGCCTCGGGAATTGTGAATTATGAGTAGAAATATGACCGAAATCGATAGTGTTCATCGACCATTTTTACCGACATAGCCAATAAATGCAATGGAAATCTCTTTACCACTAACATGGTTGTTCTAAGGTAACAACCAGTGTTTTTGGAATAAAAAATGTAGAAAACTAAATAACAGGTTCTTAATTCTTCAAACAATTTATTAAACTACAATAATTATTTTGAGTCTAGGTTTCGGGTTTTTTCCCCTTCAGGACTCACTGACAGCCACCAGTGGTTTTAAATATCACTCATGTTAGTGTCCATTAAGTAAAATATTGTCAAATAGAAATAAAAATATTTAATAATCACAGCCAACACATTCTTCGACTATGATTTATTAAAATTTATACGGAAAGTAAGGTAGAGCAAAAATTATTTTATCCTTTGTCAAGTATCAATCAACATGCGCTAAAACTCGATAGTTATAATAAATAAGGATAATGATTAATGAGCAGTTATGTGCCCTCTTATCCTATACTTGCATTGTTTTGTCCCGTTCCATCGAGCTATTGTTCGTGTCAGTTATTCGCTTTTATGTCCTGTAAAGGATTACCCGAAATATTCCGATACCAGGAAGAAAACTGGTTTAGATTTTTTTTAATTCCGTAATGATATTTATTAATATTTGATTAATTAATAGTCTAATTAATTAATATTTTTGCAGTTATCTCCTATGGTTGTATATCGAATTTGTTCAACTTATATTAACTGTTTTTTAGCAATGCTAATCAGATGATATGGTCAATTTTATAAAAACTACAGATTAAAAGTACTTTAGAGGAAGAAAATAAAAAATATCGGCATTTCAGCCCAGTCAGAACACATAAAACATATAAGATATATATATATATATATATATATATATATATATATAGCATTTCCAAGTCAATTGTAACCTTTTCCAAGTCAAATGTAACTTTTTCCAAGTCAAATGTAACCTTTTCCAAGTCAAATGTAACCCTTTCCATTTCAAATGTCACCTTTTCCAAGTCAAATGTCACCTTTTCCATTTCAAATGTTACCTTTTCCAAGTCAAATGTCACCTTTTTCTTCACTTCTAGCCTTAAATATTCCGTTTTATTTATTTATTTATTAAAAAATAATTAGTTTAATTGACATTATGACTTTTTTTAATAATTTTGGCATATAATAATTGATAATTTTTTTGGGTCTCTTAGATATTTGATATCAAGTTCTGTTTTTTACTAGCTAATATTTAAAAAAAATTAATTATCGTCTATTTAGTTTTAAGATAGTTGTTGATTTTGAGTTTTTTAGAGGGGGAGGGGGTAGTTTTTTTGAATAATTAATGTGTTTTCGAGTATTATAATTAAATTTTTCGAGCTGTATTTTTTATCGCTCGCGTGCATTTTAACTCGCATTAAATTTTAATGTTTTTTATTGATATAGGGATTAATTAATGTGCTTTCGGGTGGTTATGATTAAGTTTTTCGAGCTGTATTTTTTATCGCTCTCGCTTATTTTAACTAAAATCTATTTTTTATGTTTCATATTGATATAGGTGTTGAAAATTGTGTTTTCGGGTCCTATAATTATGTTTTTTTAGTTTATATAGTGTTTATCTTTATTATCGCTCTCCGCTCATTTTATACTCGATATTTTATTTTACATGTTTTAGTTATTTATTGTAGGATTATTATTCTGATTTCGGTTGGTTTATATAAGGTTTTTCGAGCTGTATTTTTTTCGCTCGCGCTTATTTTAACTAAAATTTACTTTTTATGTTTTTTATTGATATAGGGATTAATTATTTTGCTTTCGGGTGGTTATCATAAGGTTTTTCGAGCTGTATTTTTTATCGCTCATGCGTATTTCAACTGGCATTTACTTTTAATGTTTTTTATTGATATAGGGATTACTTAATGTTCTTTCGGGTGGTTATGATTAAGTTTTTCGAGCTGTATTTTTTATCGCTCTCGCTTATTTTAACTAAAATCTATTTTTTTATGTTTCATATTGATATAGGTGTTGAAAATTGTGTTTTCGGGTCCTATAATTATGTTTTTTTAGTTTTATTTATTTATCGCTCCCGCACATTTTAACTCGAATTTACTTTTAATGTTTATTATTTATATAGAGATAATTATTTTGATTTCGGGTGGTTATCATAAGGTTTTTCGAGCTGTATTTTTTTCGCTCGCGCTTATTTTAACTAAAATTTACTTTTTATGTGTTTTATTGATATAGGGATTAATTAATTGTGTTTTCGGGTCCTATAATTAGTTTTTTTAGTTTATTTATTTATCGCTCCGCACATTTTAACTCGAATTACTTTTAATGTTTTTATTTATATAGAGATAATTATTTTGATTTCGGGTGGTTATCATAAGGTTTTTCGAGCTGTATTTTTTTCGCTCGCGCTTATTTTAACTAAAATTTACTTTTTATGTGTTTTATTGATATAGGGATTAATTATTGCTTTCGGGTGGTTATCATTAGTTTTTCGAGCTGTATTTTTTATCGCTCATGCGTATTTAACTGCATTTACTTTTAATGTTTTTTATTGATATAGGGATTAATTAATGTTTCTTTCGGGTGGTTATCATAAGTTTTTCGAGCTGTATTTTTTTCGCTCCGCTTATTTTAACTAAAATTACTTTTTATGTTTTTTATTGATATAGGGTTAATTAGCTTTCGGGTGGTTATCATAAGGTTTTTCGAGCTGTATTTTTTATCGCTCATGCGTATTTCAACTGGCATTTACTTTTAATGTTTTTTATTGATATAGGGATTATTAATGTTCTTTCGGGTGGTTATGATTAAGTTTTTCGAGCTGTATTTTTTATCGCTCTCGATTCAATTGATTTATTTTAATTTTATATAATTTATTTTTTTTATGTTTCATATTGTTATAGTGTTAAAATTGTTTTTCGGTTCTCTATTAATTGATTGTTTTTTTAGTTTTATTTATTTATCGTCGCGCATTTAACTCGATTTACTTTTAATGTTTATTATTTATATGAGATAATTAATGTGCTTTTGGGTGGTTTGATTACGTTTTTGAGCTGTTTTTATCGCTTATGCGTATTTCAATTCGATTACTTTTGATTTTTATTGTTATAGAGTTTGTAATTATCTTTTCGGTTTGTGATTACGTTGTTTAAGCTGTTTTTATTGTCGCTGCTTCATTTAAACTTGATTTGCATGGTCTTTCTTTGTTTTGTTTTAGGGTTCCAAACGTGTTTTGAACTTATTCTTTTATGCGCTGGGATTTCTACAAACGTAGGTTTTGTATATATGATGTAAAAATTATTTATTGTTTTTTTGCAGGATCTGATTACATTTTTGATTTGGACGTTACATCGCGATTGCGCATTCTTCTAGATCACTTTTCATTTAAGTTAAAATGTGCACTAGCTATAAATAAATGTCATAAGCTCTATTAGTATTCCCGAAAACACTATAAACGATCCCTCTATCGAATATTTATGAGATAGAAACAGTAACTTAAAATGAGTAAAAGCGATAACAAATTTGGTTCAAATAATGTTATCAGAACACCCGAAAATAGAAAAAACGATTCCTCAATTAAATTATCAAATAATTGTAAGATCAAGTTAGGAAGCGGATCCTTTACAAAAGATTTAGTTGAAAAAATTACTCAGGACGCTAGAAAAGGAACTATAACTAATCCTTTAATAAAATAATAATAATAAAAAAAAAAAAAAAAAAAAAAAACCTAAACGATTTATATTTCAGCAACGTTATAATGAGAACCACGAACAAAACAATCAATCCCAATATCAATAAAAAAATATCAAAAATAAAGGCGAGTTAAAATCCGCACGAGTGATAAAAAAAAAAGCTTTTAAACATTTTCATAACCCCGCGAAAATACAAGGATAGATCTCTATAAAAATAAAAAGATTAAGAGTAAATAGAAGTTGAAATACGCATGAGCGATAAAAAATACAGCTCAAAAAATGTAATCATAACCACCCGAAAGCACATTAATTAATCTCTATATCAATAAAACACATAAAAAGTAAATTTTAGTTAAAATAAGCGCAAGCGAAAAAAATACAGCTCGAAAAACGTAATCATAACCACCCGAAAGCAAAATAATTAATCCCTATGTCAATAAAAAACATTAAAAGTAAATGCGAGTTGAAATACGCATGAGCGATAAAAAATACAGCTCGAAAAACGTAATCATAACCACCCGAAAGCACATTAATTAATCCCTATATCAATAAAACACATAAAAAGTAAATTTTAGTTAAAATAAGCGCGAGCGAAAAAAATACAGCTCGAAAAACCTTATGATAACCACCCGAAAGCACATTAATTAATCCCTATATCAATAAAAAACATTAAAATTTATTGCGAGTTAAAATGCACGCGAGCGATAAAAAATACAGCTCGAAAAACGTAATCATAACCACCCGAAAGCACATTAATTAATCCCTATATCAATAAAACACATAAAAAGTAAATTTTAGTTAAAATAAGCGCAAGCGAAAAAAATACAGCTTGAAAAACCTTATGATAACCACCCGAAATCAAAATAATTAATCCCTATATTAATAAAAAACATTAAAAGTAAATATGAGTTAAAATACGCATGACCGATAAAAGATACAGCTCAAAAAACGTAATCATAACCACCCGAAAGCACATTAATTAATCCCTATATCAATAAAAAAACATTAAAATTTAATGCGAGTTAAAATGCACGCGAGCGATAAAAAATACAGCTCGAAAAATTTAATTATAATACTCGAAAACACATTAATTATTCAAAAAAACTACCCCGTCCCCTCTAAAAAACTCAAAATCAACAACTATCTTAAAACTAAATAGACGATAATTATTTTTTTTTAAATATTAGCTAGTAAAAAACAGAACTTGATATCAAATATCTAAGAGACCCAAAAAAAATATCAATTATTATATGCCAAAATTATTACAAAAGTCATAATGTCAATTAAACTAATTATTTTTCAATAAATAAAACGGAATATTTAAGGCTAGAAGTGAAGAAAAAGGTGACATTTGACTTGGAAAAGGTAACATTTGAAATGGAAAAGGTGACATTTGACTTGGAAAAGGTGACATTTGAAATGGAAAGGGTTACATTTGACTTGGAAAAGGTTACATTTGACTTGGAAAAAGTTACATTTGACTTGGAAAAGGTTACAATTGACTTGGAAATGCTATATATATATATATATATATATATATATATTTTTTTTTTTTTTTTTGTTTGTTCTATAATTAATAGCGGCGTATTGATTCTAAAAAACAATTATATTTTCTATATATTCGAAAATAATGGAGTTACTAGTGCATATATAAGCAACATTTCTATTATCAATCAATTATTTTATTTATTTTTTTATTCGTCGTAGTGTCCTGATTCTTAGACTTAATACAATTGTTTCTCTATCTTAAAAAATAACTGAGTTCTAGGCGTATTTATGGGTAAAATTTCAATACTTTTTTTCTTTTTTATAATTATTCAAGGTCTCTTGGCAAAAAAACTACGCGGACGGCCCACGGCGGACAAACTGTTTTTTATTCGTTATTCGGTGTCTACGTATATTGAAACGTAAGACCTCAAATTTTGACGGAGGATAATTTGCTTTTGTCTGTCGATTACAAAGGTTCATTATTGAAAATAATAAACCCAACAAAATTAATTGATTGTTTAATTGTTTTGAAATAGTTATTATTGATCCCTAAAGTAGAGCGTTGTTAGTAAAAAAACAATGTTTACTTAGATTATTTGGCCAGCCTTATTTTTGTGTTAATGTAGCAGCATCCTCATGAGAAAATAAAAACAATGTATAAAGAAATAACATAATTTTTCATTTTTTTTTTTAATAAATATCTTAAGCGCTTTTTTTTTTTTTTTTTTTTTTTTTTTTTTTTTTTTTTTTTTTTTTTCCCCCTAAGCCCCATGGGAATTGGGGGTTGAAAATCAGAAATAGAGGAAGGAATATGGGATCTCTTTTTCTGCATTACATGCATTATAAGAGGGGAGAGAGGATACAAAAACTTTCGGTATATGGGAGCGATGGGAGTCACGTCTAGTGATGGGGCTCACTAGTCTTTCTGAGTCAGTCAAGTTATGGTTTCTCAGTCTAGTCTGAGGGTCCGTACATAGTCTTGCCAGCGCTGTGGCCGTCCTGTCGGAGTCAGTGTGTTAAACAGTGGGTTCGTGCAGTACCGGAGGCTATCAAAGAATTTGTTATGTCTCCGGGAGATGAACTCTGTCACGGTCGGAAGTTCGAAGGTGTCGTGTATTTGGTCTGTCTTCGTCCTCTGTAGAGAAGTATGCCTCACTATTCGTCTCAGCACTCCATTTTGAAACTGCTGGAGCTTTTTTGCTATAGTTGGTGATATATTAGTTAACATCGGTGCTCCGTATAAGAGGGCCGGTCTAATTAATGATTTATATATTAATATTTTCAGGCGGAGGGATAGATTCGGTGATGTTAGTAAATGATTTAGTCGATAGGACTTGGTCCTAGCCGAGATAATCTTTTTGAGACAGTGATCTTAAGCGCTGGATCTTAATAAAGTATAAGGTTGAATTAAGAAAAAACAGTTCTTCGATAAGGTATTAGAGAACTTCAAATCTTGATATTAAAGCCTATTAAATTTCAAATCGATATAGGGAGTTCAATCAAAATCGTTAGAGCCGTTTTTTTAATAAAATCGTAAAAAGGTGCAAAATGCATGATATACAGCCACTGGGTGACGTAGATGGAAAAGTTGCTGACATCTCAGACATCTCAGACGCTCTTAAAATATGGAATTTCAGTTTTATACTACTTATCGTTTTCGAGCTAGACTTACCACATACACACACCTACACACAGACACACACACACAGGCCTTTTTGTGGGGCTTGGTTATTAGGACTCAGGGGACCCTAAAACGTGCATTTTCATTGAGAACTGGAATTCGAAAATTTCCGCGATCGCAATACTTTCACTATAGGTAGGTAATTCATAGATAGGTAAGTGAAAGTGAAAATAGTCATTGAAATCGGTTCAGAAATAGGAGAGATATTGCGTTTTAAAATTAGCAGTGGTTATACTCGTATAGCTAATTTATGCTATTTCCTTAGCATTATTTATTGCTTTTCAGATTAGGTAATTGCTTATAAATATTTATACCCTAATATAGTTTTTGGAGATCATAATAATAATAATTTCCAGCGTTTTGAACTTTAAAAAAACGTAATATATTATATAATATAGGGGATTAGTTAGTTCTGGGAGCAGATAAATAAATACTTAATTAAGTGAAAACTTAATTTATTCGTGCCTACATTTCGGCCTAAATATCAGACCTGCTTCAGAGTGATTGAAGGAGGGAGATCACAACTATCAACTACAAATGTATGTATAATGTATGCAATATATAACCTAACCATATTCAGGCCGAAACATAGGCACAAATAAATTAAGTTTCCACTTAATTAAGTTTTTATTTGACCGTACCCGGAATCAACTTCTCCCCTATATATACACACACAGTCAACTATTTTCACTTAACGTTAATGTTTTATAATTTGTAATCTGAATACGTTTACCGGAAATTTAAGGACGACGAAGAAGAACGTTTATATTGAAAAGGTATCACCTAGAATGCTATTTACATTCAATCTCATTGAAAAACCAATAATGACAAACCACGATACTGGAACTAAAAGAGAAATCTTGGGGCTCAGGAAAGTTGAAAATCAGAGCAAGAAGCACTTTAATATGAGACGACCTTTCCTTCCGACAGATTGCCCTATTGAGCTTCCTTCTATCTCACTTCTTACCCCCTTTCAGAAAATGTTTATCTTTTATATTCTAACATTGCTTTTACCGTTCCATTGTATAGAATACTCTTCATAACAACAACAGTCAGAAGAAAATGATCACAATCACATAAGGGTCATTGTATGCGAATTCATCCAGAAATTTTAGTATCTCTGATAGTCATGAAATTTCATACAATTGTGCTGAACTCATTGATTTTGATTCATAATATAAAATATAAAATTGGAGGCTGATAATTGACTCTTTTGAAAACTAGTATTTAGGACAACTATACGCCGGAGATGTTATGAATAGTTTTTCATCTAAAACAGCAGACCGGAAGTACTACTTTATACCATGCATTTTGCACCTTTTTATGATTTTCTCAAAAACGGCTCAAACTATTTTGATTGAACTCCCTATATCGATGTAAAAATTAATGGGCTTTAATATGATCTAGGCTTCATTCTGATTGAAATACGCTTAAATGCCGATATTTTATATTTCCTTCATCTAAAGTATCTTTAATTCTGTAGATTCTATAAAAAATAACTATATTATATTTTTATCATTGACAATTAACAGCTAAATATGCAAGTTGAGCGAATTTGATAAACAACTAAAGGAGAAAACTGAAAACATATTTTTTGAACATAGGAACAGTAATATAGACGTATAATATACAGTCGGAAAGAGAAAGATATTAGAAAAAATATCATCTTATACACAAGCTTGTAAAAGTTATTAAAGAGTGATAAAAAGCCGATAAAACTAACTGATTATTTTAGATAATAATATAATAGAGTTTTTAATAAAAGCATATTTCTATATCAATTCAATTTAATTAATTCTTTAATAGTTTCACTCTTTTTCATCTCTAACTGTATTTAGATAGACGTGTGTTGCCCGCACCAGAATTTTTTCTCATTAGTCCGCTTTGAATTGAAGGGTAATTTTGATCACTAAATTATTTTCCAACCTTCACTAGAACCAGAGGTATTTAATAAAATGGAGTTTTTGGCTGACTAAATTTCAGATTTTTTTACGCGACTCCTTGGCAGCGTTGGCCCCTAATATTTTGCGGAGGATAGTTTAACCTTAAAAAAATCTGGTGCGGGTGCGCACGACTTTCACTTACCTCCATTTTTAAAATCAATGAAAGGATTTTCTAATACAGTTAGAGATTAAAATATGAAAAAGAATTAATTAAATTGAATTTCTATAGAAACATGTGTTTTATTAAAAAAACGATTCTATTATTATCTAAAATAATCAGTTTTATCGGCTTTTCATCACCCTTTATTAACTTTTACAAGTTTGTGCATTAGATAATATTTATTCTAAAAGCTTTAGCTTTCCAACGGTATATTATACGTGTATATTACTGTTGCTATGTTCAAAATAAAAAAGTTGCATTAAAAAAATATTTTTTCAGTTTTCTCCTTCATTTGGGTATCGAATTCATTCAATTTATATATTTACCTGTTTTTCATCAATGGTAACAAGATAATATAGTTATTTTTATAGAATCAACGAAATTAAAGGTACTTTAGAGAAAGAAAATTTAAAATATCGGCATTTAAGCCCTGTCAGACCATTTTTATCCGAATGAAACCTAAATGATATCAAAGCCCATTAAATTTTACATCGATATAGGGAGTTCAATCAAAATAGTTTGAGCCGTTTTTGAGAAAATCATAAAAAGGTGCAAAATGCATGGTATAAAGTAGTACTTCCGGTCTGCTGTTTTAGATGAAAAAGTATTCATAACATCTCCGGCGTATAGTTGTCCTAAATACTAGTTTTCAAAAGAGTCAATTATCAGCCTCCAATTTTATATTTTATATTATGAATCAAAATCAATGAGTTCAGCACAATTGTATGAAATTTCATGACTATTCATGTTTAATCAAAATCGTCGGAATCGTTTTCGAGAAAATAAAAAAAAAGGTCCAAAATGCATAGTATAAAGTGACTCATCTGGTAAGCTAATTTTGATAAAAAAGGTTTTGTAACGTCTCGGGCGTATAGTTGTCTTAAATATAAAATTTCAGTTTCATAGGACTTATCGTTTCCGCCCGGGAGTTACCGCACACACACACACACACACACACACACACACACACACAGACACAGACCTCCCGTGTGGAGTTTCTAGAGCTTCCATCGGGCGCCTCCCCGGGTGGCGGATAGGGGAAAGCTCACCAGATTTGGTGGGTACCGGAGAAATAAAATACCCGGGGCGGACCAAAACTAGACAAATCCAGGCGTGACGGTTCCTAGAATAGGCGGCGACCTGGTCAGCGTCTGTTCCTCAGGTTAGAGGCGGCTGAATCACACCTGGCAGGAGGTATAAAATGCAAAAATATAACTATGAGATGATAGAGCAGGAGATTTTACTTACGGTGCAGGGGCTCGGAACCCCAGTACCGGCGTCGGCAGAGGTTGAGAAAGCGGGACACCCGACGTCGTCATCAAGCCACCGCAATGAAACACCTTTACATTTTGATAGAGCTGAGACATCATCAGGTACTACTACAACGTTGGAGCTCTGCAACGATGAGTGGACAACGCTGGTTAAAGAAGTCCAGGGTTTACAGACATACATCCAGTCTAAGCATAATGTCCATGGAGAGATTAAGGAATATGCCTGTAGAATCCTGAACCAGTTGATGTCACTGGAGTGCAAATTCAAAGCTCGGGAGGATGCACAAAGTATGGTGGATATCTGCACCCAAACCGTGCCATCGGTACCCACAATAAATAATAAACGACAGAATCAGGATTTCCAGGGTTCAACGACTCACGAGAATGGATCAGCAAAAAGGGATCAGCCAAAGGCGATGGTTCCAAGGAAGCAGGCTAAGGCACCAAGTGGCCCTCCAAGCCCCATAGCGGAGCAGACTCAACACTCCATAATAGCCTCAACAGCCCCAGTTGAACGATGGCAAACAGTCACTAACCAGAAGAAGAGAGGAAATCGGCGCCCACGCCCAAAACCACCGAGGCCGGATGCCCTCATAATTAAGGTTAAGGAAGGCACCACATATGCAGACACACTCCGCAAAGTGCGAGCTGATCCATCCTTGAAAGATATGAGCTCCAATATTAACAGGGTTCGCAAAAATGAGGCGGGAAATCTCCTGATACAGCTGAATAGGGAAACAAAAGGGGTCTCTCTGGAGAGAATGAAGGAAACCCTAGAGGGAGCATTGGGGTCAGAGGCCGAAGTTAGGGCTTGGAGACAGGAATCGTTAATTGAAATAAGAGACCTGGACGCTCTAACATCAAAAGAAGAGGTCGCTGAGGCTCTCTCCACATTAATAGAGGAAGATAATATAAAGCCAACCGCTGTATTGTCGATCCGCTCTGCATACGCTGGAACAAGGACGGCAGTTATTGCTTTGCCAGTCGCGCAGGCTAGGAAAGCAATTGCCAAAGGAAGAATCAGGGTCGGATTAGTGATCAGTAGGATTCGGGAAAAAATCCGACTATAGCGCTGCTACCGGTGTTGGAACTTTGGACATTTTGCCAGGCAATGCAAAGGACCCGACCGAACGAAATGTTGTCGCAGGTGCTGCGAAGAGGGCCATTTAGCCTTGAATTGTACTAAGAGTCCGTCTTGCGCTCTTTGCCTCGGAGGAGGCGATAGTGGACACCTGTGTGGCGGCAGCAGATGCCCAGCATTACAGCGCGCCTTAGAAGAACAAAGGAGTGGAAGAAGTCGCCCCATATGAGAGTCCTCCAACTGAATCTGAATCACTGCGAAGCCGCACAGGATATCCTATGGCAAACAGTGAAAGAGCTAAAAATTGATGTCGCTATCTTGAGTGAACAGTATAAAAATGTAGATAGTAATTCTTGGTTATCCGACGCTACGGGTCGTGCTGCAATTTGGGCAGGTGAACCAAATTTCATAGAAGAAACACCGCGAGCTCCGACATATGGTTTCGTTTGGGCCAAGATAAAGCATCTATACTTGTACAGTTGCTATGCCCCACCGAACACTGCAATTGAAGAATATGAAGCTCTTTTAGATAGCATAGTGAGAGACGCCACAGGACGTAGACCTGTAGTAATTGCCGGAGACTTCAATGCCTGGGCATTAGAATGGGGTAGCAAGTCGACCAATCGACGAGGTGAAGTCTTATTAGAAGCCTTCGCCCAGATGGACGACCTCGTACTGGTTAATACAGGGACGGAGCCTACATTTGTGAAGGGAAGCAGGTCTTCCATTATAGACTTAACATTTGTAAGTGACTGCCTACACCCTACTATTGGCTGGCAGGTCTGTGACTTATACACCCACAGCGACCACCAGGCCATATTGATCACTCTGGGCAACCGGGAACGAATGACAATAAGGCAGGATAATGGTACTGTAAGATGGAAAAGTAGGACATTTGACAGAGAATCATTCAAAATTATGATGGAGAGCCCGTGTGGGCTGTCAGGCAGCGCGGAGGATAAGGCTCACCAGCTAGTAGATCTGATCCACACAGCTTGTGACGCGTCTATGGTTCGCAGCAACGCATGCATGGGTCGACATCCGGTCTACTGGTGGAACGACCATATCGCTGACTGTCGGACACGGTGTCACGCTTCGAGAAGAAGGTACCAGCGTGCAAGAGGTAGCCCTCAGTTCCGAATTTTACAAGAGGAATTCAAAACTGCGAGGCGCGAACTACGGCGTGCAATCAAGTTGAGCAAGAGGAAATGCTGGAAGGAACTCTGCGAAGAGGTGGACGAGGATCCATGGGGAAGGCCATACAGGACCGTCATGAAGAAATTGAAGGGCAGCTCTACGAGATCGCCAACGTGTCCTGTGGCTGTACAGAAAATCGTTGCTTCTCTTTTTCCTGAACAAGAAGAGCTTGAGGATTCAGGGCAGATGCAGCCATTTGATGCACCATCCGTAACTGCTGAGGAGCTGAAGGATGTCTGCTCCAGCCTTCATACTGGTAAAGCCCCAGGTTTGGATGGCATCCCGAACGTGGCACTAAAGGTGGCAATGGAGAACAAGCCGGAACTTTTTCAGGACGTCTTCAGTTCCTGTTTAAGTGAGGGATCCTTTCCGCGACCATGGAAAAGGCAGCGCCTTGTACTGGTTCCAAAAGGCAAAGGAAACCCCTCAGAACCCTCAGCATATAGACCGATATGTCTGCTGGACACAACCGGCAAGGTCTTAGAGAAAATAATAGCCAGCAGAATACAAGAGATCACCGAAGGAGTAGAGGGCCTATCGAACAATCAATTTGGCTTCAGAAAAGCGAGATCCACGCTGGACGCAATTACCCTGGTGATTGAAACTGCCCAGAAAGCTATTGCGGGGAAGAGGTGGAGAAGAGGTGCGAAATGTTATTGCGCCGTCGTCACATTAGATGTGAGAAACGCGTTTAACACGGCAAGATGGAACTGCATTCTTAGAGCTCTGCAGAAAATGGGCGTTCCCATGTACCCCAGGAGCATTATCAGAAATTATTTCGCAGACAGGATCCTGATATGCTCAACAGAGGACGGCCCAAAGACATTCAGGGTGAATGGTGGAGTACCCCAGGGATCAGTACTGGGGCCTCTATTGTGGAATATCCTGTATGATGGAGTTCTTAGGCTTAACCTGCCAGAAGGTGCCAAGATCATAGGTTTTGCTGATGATGTCGCAGTCGTAATCGAGGCGAAATATAAAGACGAAGTAGCCTTGAAGGCAAATCAGAGTATCTCTCTGATCCGTGATTGGCTGACATCGGTGGGGCTCCAACTGGCAGAAAGGAAAACAGAGGCCCTTCTTATAAGTAGCCGTAAAAGGAGAGAAGAAATAATCCTGAGAGTGGGCAGGCAAGAGATACAGTCCCAGCCCTCACTGAGATATCTTGGGGTTATACTTGATGAAAGGCTTAAATTCAAGGAGCATATCCAGAAAGTATGCATCAAAGCAGCAGGAGTGACCACAGCTCTAGCCCGATTGATGCCCAACGTAGGCGGACCTAGAAGTAGTCGGAGACTATTAATGGCGAACGTCGTCTCATCCACTCTTTTATACGCAGCCCCAATATGGAATAATGCCCTGGACACACTTTCTTACAGGAGACCCATTGTGTCAGTTTATCGCCGAAGCGCTCTGAGGGTGATAAGTGCATTTCGCACAGTATCCTACGAAGCTGCATGTGTGGTGGCCAGGATGCCACCCATTGAACTGCTGTCGGAGGAAAGGCAACGTACGTATAAAAGTGTTGTCCACATTCCTAGAACCGAAGAGAGGAAGCAGACAGTCCAAAAGTGGCAGCGACGTTGGGATTTGGCAGCGAGCGGAAGGTGGACCCTTAGGCTGGTACCTTGCATCCAACCCTGGATGGATAGAAGCCACGGGGAAGTGGACTACTACCTAACCCAAATGCTCACTGGACATGGCTGCTTCAGAGCCTACCAATTACGGTTTAAGTTGGACAATACAGCAGAATGTCCAAGATGCCCAACAATAGATGAGACAGTAGAACACGTATTCTTCTGCTGTCCTCGCTTTCAAGTAGAGAGGGAAGCATTTCAAGAAATATGCAGATCAGAAGCTACACCTGACAACATCGTCAACCTCATGCTACTTTCTCAGGAGAACTGGATGGCGGGCCAACGTCTGGCTGCGGACGTCATCAAGAAATTGAGAATGGAAGAGAAGGAGAGGCGTGCCTAGAAATATAGGGTAAGGCGCCTAACAACGGGGCGGCACACAGCCACTCTCCTCCACGAAGTAATGCCTAACGGTGGTCCCGTGGAGGGTGAGAAACAGGTGTAGGGAGGTTGGTTTTAGTGGGTAAAAATCCCACACACGGATAGGTACGGGCCTATCCGCGTCTTTTGAAGATTTCCACCTACCCTCGTAAAAAAAAAAAAAAAAAAAAAAAAAAAAAAAAACACAGACACAGACCTTTTTGCGGGACTTGGTTATTTGGACTCAGGGGACCCTACAACGTGTATTTCCATTGAAAACTTAAATTCGAAAATTATCACGATCGCAATACTTTCCCTTACTATATATAGTAAGTAAAAGTAAAAAAACATCAAATTAGGTGAGACACATTTTGGTTCCTCCTCTTGTAAGAGTAAAAATCTTAATCGTATGTGGATAAGTTTGTAATTTTAATATTAACATTGTAGTGATACCAACCAAAAACATGATATAATATTATATAATGTATACTAATAACTTCGTACCTGAAAGATCCAACGTTCTTAAACGTTTTCTTAATGGTCTATATTGTACATCGTAAATCAGTGGAAAAATAAAATACAAAGACATTCATAAAAATTTAAATTAGCTGCGCTATTGAAATGGAATCCAGTCAAACTGGAAATTCACTTTATTAGCATTATTACAGAAATGGGATCGATGAAAGAGAAAGCATGGAACATTGAACTTGAGACTGTGCGACCTCGTTTCAATTCCGGTTACAATACTCAGACCCCGAGGTATTCTCTACAACACTATCATTAAGATAACATCAGCTTTACAATGCCAACTCGATTTCGTAAGGAGATAACAGTTCTAAAAACGTTACAGTATATTCCTAAGGAAAATATTAGCTAATCTTTGGATGGGTTAATCGTTTCATTGCTGTAATCTTTACAAGTAATGAGTGGTAGTATGATAGTTGCTAATTTTACTCCTTTTTTTATCTTATTCTGCTTCTTTCTTAGGAGCGACAAACCGTTTAGACGTGCGATTCTCGATGATAGATTATGAGGTAGGGTAATCACTCCAAACGCCTATTTTAGTGAGAGATCACTAGTTGCCTGATGGACCTCACACGTCCGGAGGAAAGGCGATGAGAGAATCTCCATTTAATTATGCTTAAAAATATGTACCTCCGAAACCTGAGGATTTCTCAAGTGCCAACTTATCCGAAAAAAACTATCCAATACGTCAAAAAGAATACGAAGAATTCTCGCATAATAAAATTATTTGTTAACTAATTAAGTGGATATTGCTTAAGCTCGTTCATAATTTTTTAGTTCATTTTTAAACTAAAAAAATAGCGACCAAATATTACAACAAAAATTTAAATATTTAAAGTGATGATCTAACCCCTGATCTAACCTATAAAGGCAAATGTTTGAAGTTCGTACCAAATGTTAAATTTCTGGGACTAATTTTTAATAGAAAGTTGGATTGGAAAGAACATATTGTTTGGCTAAAATAAGATTGCAGCAAAAGACTAAATATACTTAAGGTTCTTGCGGGATGTTCATGGGGAGCGAGCAGGTCCAGCATGCTAAAGGTGTACAAAAGTTTGATAAGAACTAAGTTAGAGTATGGATGCCCTGTTTTTTCATCAGCAAAACCTAGACTGCTTTCCATCCTAGATTCAGTCCATAATGCAGGTATCCGTTTAGCAACAGGAGCCTTCAGAACAAGTCCTGTAAAAAGCTCTGTGTTGAAGCTGGCTTAGCTCCACTAGCTGTAAGAAGGCAACAGCTCGCTTGTGGATATATTGGAAGGCTGAAGTTTAATGATCGCAATCCAGCATGGAAACCGATATTCCAACCAACAAATAGAATGTACGCAGAAAACCAAAGACTGCCTACTCCACTTGGAATCAGAACCAGGAAATACGTTGAAGAAATCAGCTCTATACAAACAACACCTAAAGATTTTAATTACCCACCGTGGACCTTAAAACTACCAATGCTGGACTGGGCCCTCAACAAATACAAGAAAAATAGTACGTCAGAGGTAATATACTTGTCAGAATATTATAAAATTAAAAACAAGTATAACAATAGCATATACATATACACTGATGGCTCCAAATCAAATTGTGGCGTTGGATGTTCTATCGTAATAGACTCCAATATATTTAAGTACAAGCTTCCACCTTCATCTAGTACTTTCAAGGCTGAATCTTACGCTCTTAGCGCAGCATTGTATCAAATTATGCAACGTGAAGAGGAAAACTTTGTTATTTTCACCGATTCCCTATCAGCTATGAAGGCATTTGGTGATATGTACTCAACTGACCCAGTGATAAAAAAATCTCAACAATACTCATCAAAGATTAACGACTTAAAGAAAAAATTGGTAATTGTTTGGATTCCATCCCATGTGGGGATCAAAGAAAACGAAATCGCTGATCAAGCAGCAAAAGAAGCAGCAATCTCATCGACTCTAGAAGAGATTAATGTTCACACCCCATCCGACATAAGCAGCTTTCTTAAGACCCAAGCTGCAAAGATCTGGGACCATATTTGGGATACAGAAGAATCTAATAAGTTAAAAAGCATAAAAAAGGTAACCAAAGCATGGCATAGCTCAGATCGCAGCAACAGGAGGGAAGAAGTAATAATTACTAGAATGCGAATCGGGCATACACGGCTAACACATGAGTTCTTAATAAAAAGAACTACACCACCGAAATGTGATGTGCAGTTGACGACCTTCCATATCCTAGAGGAATGTCCGCTATACCGAAACCATTTCGAAGAAGCAAAAATAGAAAGAAGTATTGAGAAGTTACTTGGAGATAATACCAATAAATTAGGGAAAACGATCAATATCCTAAAAAAAATCGGTATTTTCAAGAAATTGTAGAAGAAAAAGAAATATATCAAAGGACACTGAAGACCCCAGCTGTTGAGTGTCCATAAAAAACTCTACCTACCTACCTTTAAAGTAATGTCATACTTATAGCAAAGCAATTTATTGCCACGTAGGGGTGAGAAACAGTTCCCACTCGAATGGATTGGGCCCTACCATGTCAGTCAAGTATCCAAGGGTCTCTAAATATTATAAGGGAAATAATATTCCTCTCCCAAATTATTATTCCCACTCCAGAGATGAAAATCACAATATATAATCAATAATAAAGATAATTTTAACATGTACAGTCTTAGTGCATTAAACCTTATTTACGGTAGAATATAGGGAGCGGCCTAGAACAGTGGATTGAGCACTAGTCGACTGTCCTCCGTGTCTAGGGTGTGAACCCCAGCTATGGCATAATTATTTATTCTGTTATTTCTACCGTGGAGCACTGTGACCGTTCTGGGGCACACCCAGCCTCTATATGGTACCCGAAAATGGGAGAAAACCTGGTGGCTCAGCGATATCTCCGCCCTACCACCTCCTTGCTCTGCCGTTGGCCGTGAAACAGAACGAATCTCCTATGTACTTAGCCTTGGGGGTTGTAGAGAGTTTTTTATTATTATTATTTTTTACTTTTTTTTTTTTATAAATAATAAGCATTGTATTCAATAAACCCAAATTAAAAATATCAGAGGCTAGAGGGAAGAAATTTGAAACCTTTAACTCTATCTGATACAGTTAAAGGTACGCAAAACTTAGATATTTATGATGATATTGTATCAGAATGCTTTATATGCTATGAGTATCAGAAAAAATAAAGTTGATTCCTGAACTATAAGGAATAATAAATAGTCCTATATGACTTATTCAAAAATGTGTATCTCTCTGCAATAATTAATCTTATTTTGGAATTTCGAAAACAAATTCCTGGACAATCATCTAACAAGTAGAGGATCCCGAATGTGTCTCAGCGATTTTGATGATTTTAAAAATAGGAAAACTAGACATAATATTAGGAGCCAACGCCCTCCGGGAGTCGCGTAAAAAAATCGGAAAAATTTATGAGGCTAAAACATATTTTATTTAATATAACCAGAAATTATTAGTGAAGATAGAGAAATAAGTTTGAAATCTGAGAAATAATAAGTTTCAAATCTGAATAATTAAAAATTAATCCATTAAAATATTTATGTTTTATGCTTGGTAATAACCCTGAAAATATAAATAATCTCGTCAATTGCTATTAATAAAGTTTCTTAAAAAAGGTGCTCATAACAAGATTCCTTTTTAGGAGTGAGGAACACAGTTTTCTTTTCGAAAAGGACTGTTGGATGAGATTATTTATATTTTTAGCGCTACTGTCCTCCATAAAACTTAAATATTTTAATAGCTTAATTTTTAAATCAATGCCCTCTGAAAAAGGGTAATTTTGACACCAAAATTATTTTTTAATTTTCCCTAGAACCATAGATATTAAACAAAATTTGTTTTACGCTCACAAATTTTTCCGATTTTTTTACGCGACTCCTGGAGAGCGCCTGGCTCCTAATATTTAGCACAGTTTAATAGTATAATATCAAGTTTTACCTTAACAAATTTCATCAAAATCGGAGAGACAAATCCTTCCAAGTGCAACAACCAAATCATAAATTACCGCTAAAACAGTGCTAATGTCTATTATTATGTAAAAAGTCTTATCAGCGAAGATAAATCTAACAAGGGGTGATCGTTACGCACCTCTTATTTTCTCTGATGCCCATAAACATAAATTAAAAGAAAACAATTTAGATTGAATATAAACTTTCTGTCGGTAATATTATTATTTAATATTGACCCATGAACCTCGGACGAAAAAAATACTAAAGGAATCTGGGATTGAAAGTTGGTAGAAGTTTGTAAAATATGATCATCTTTCGTTACAGCGGGCTCATTATGTACCCAAACTTTAACAATAGCCCTAACTTCCGATCCGTTTACTTAAGTACCTATCTATAAAAAGTAACTTATCGTCGAGACCTCGAATCGATGAAAGCAAAGCACAAAATATTTAAGCTCACAAAATAATCTAATATAATCTTATATTCAATATAACACTAATATAATTATACATACACTTAATTATTTATTAATATGTTCATTTGTGTTGTATTAACCGTCTTAGCATAAATCATAATCTCATAAATATGCAAATATCATTAGGGTACTCATGTCAGTTAAGATGTGTTATTTTTTATTTATTTACCGTCACTTTATTATGCTGCCGTGGCTAACCGGACGATGCAAAAGTGAGACTACTGAATTTAGCCTATCCAGGTTTTATTAGGATAGGGATTTTTAACAAGAACCTGACACCGCACAGTCTTGGGACCACCATTTTACATCCTCTCCGAAGTATAACCATAACCAAGCAGTTTTTAATCTCTTTTGAAAGTCCTTGGGCCATCTGTGGGGCTTGAACTCGCGACCTTGTGCATAGGAGGCTGTTATGCCAGCCACTACTACACTACACCACAGATGACCCTCTGTGATATTTTTACAATTCAAATATCAGTTCAATTTAACAAGTAGCGCTAAAGTATATTTCAAACATCAATAAAATGTTAAATATTTTAACAATTAATTTTATATGTTAAGGAATAAAGCTTCTTTCCTTTGCTATCGTCATCTGATACTTTTTCCATTAAAATTACTATTTACGAAAAAACTATTGTAATTATATTAGCGACTGCGACCGGAGTTAGGATTTAGGAGTTAGTATATTGTCGATAACACCGTTAAGAGTTGCAAGAAATATCGGTTTTTAAACTCTAATCCATTGATCAACATTTTCAGTTGATTAATTACAATAATTAACCTAAGTAATCATCAAAGAAAAAAAAAGGTATCCACTTCTCTAAGAAATTTCAGTTTTTACCAGTTATAAAACATAGTATTTAGGGGTTGGGTTACCTGTGGCATGGTTGTTATCATAACAGCCTCCTATGCCCACGTAAGAGTAGATCTGCTCAAAAATCATGGATTTTTTTTTCTAAAGGTTTTTTTTTGTAAACTGGAATAGTAATATACAAATATAATATACCGTTTTTTTTTTTTTTTTTTTTTTTTTTACCGGCTAATCCAATGCACTGCAGCCAATTTAGGCTTATTGTGCGCCGTCCGAATATACTGTTAATACAGGGCTAGCGCCTTGGTGAATCTGACTAACCTGTGGGGGTTAATCAGTTCACGCACCTTGGGATCCGGGATACAGTCGACGCCAAAGTGGTAAAACCGTATCCTGGCAATCTCTGGGCAACTGCATATCACATTAAATGCAGTTTCATCATCAATCTTGCAGAATCTGCAAGACGGTGAGGCCATTAAACCCATAATATACCGTTGGAAAGATAAATATTTGGAAAAAACGTTACAACATAAAAAAATAAAGAAAGTAATGAAGAGCGACGGAGAGAACATAGTGAATGTTACATATGGCAATTTCTACTGCTTTATTATTTAATCTAAAATACATTTTTAAGGTAATAATTGAAAGCAGTCTGCTGCGCGAACACAGTTTTACTAGTCTATCGTAAAGCTCGTTTGACTATTATTATTTTGACAATCTTCAAAGTATAGTGTCAACTAAACAGAAAAATAAGCAAAATGATCGTAGAAGATAAATTTGTTAGAAGAATAAAAAATATCAAAATGTTAGTTGGATTAAGAGTGTGATGGGTCTGATGTGTGTGAGGGAGTGAGGTTATAACACACAGCTGGTGGGAGCAAAGAGGTTATGTGAAATGGATTTGTCACTGCCTCAAACATGTTTATATTTTAGTTCTCTTTATACTTAATTGAAGGTCATTTTTATTTATTATTTTATTTTCTGTGTTTTATGATAGTAGAAAGATTATTTTATTTTACAGTGGCAAATCCATTGCAACCTCACACCAGCTGTTGTTTATCTATCTCGATTTGTGTGTGCTCCTCATATTGTTTCTTCCGTTTGTATTTTGTTATTCCTCGCTTTATTTAACCGTTTTTTTGCCTTGAGAACAATAAAAGAACAATTTGTCACAATAGTACCAGGCTGTAGTCATTTCGCCCTCACCTCCTTTAAAAGAGTAATTTGAAAGACACGTATCCTTTGTAAATTGTATATCAATATTTTGACCTTAACTTGTAAAGTTAGATAAGTAATCAAACAAAATACAGCACTAGACTACTGATTTCAGGGTCCTGGGGTTCTAGCCACTACCGTGAAAGAACAATTAATTATTTTGCTTATCAAGACTTTGGTCGCTCCTGGACTAGAGGGACCCTCCTCGGCCACATCCAGGGAACCCGAAAATTAAGGAAAAACCTAACCTCAGTCAAATCGTCTCCATGCACGGCCGTTGGTCTAGAAATAGTACGAATTTCTGAACCTAAGACTCTTCATGGGTTGTAGAGGTACGGATTTTATTTACTATTATTTTACTATTTATTATTAATTTGATTACTATTTAATATTACTTTACAGATTTTATTCATAGAGATCTGAACAATGCATGGGATTATTTCATTTCTTTTAATGTATATTCTAGCTTTGATTTCAATTTTTTTAATTGCTGTTTTAACGGAATTTTTATAATCGTTAGGACCTAATGATAAATTTAAAGGTGTAAGATTAGGCGTAAGGACTTAAAATCGCTATCGAGTAGAAGGATTCTCAATTACGGGCTGTGTGCCAGAACCGCCTTGTCATGACCCGCTGGAGGTAGCCGATTCAGCTAATTTACTACATCGATTTTTTTTTTTTTTTTTTTTTTTTTTTTTTGTCGACCTTAATGGATGAGACAATGAGAGGAGAATTTAATGAGGTCGACAAATTCTACTCTAAATCAACACTAATCTCACAACTAAAATTAATTTCAGCAATAATTATCTTTTAGTGGCGATATATAAATAATTGGCTATAGGATCCAAGTTCCGATTATAATCTACGGTTTTTGGGAGGAGTAAAAGTCATAATTTTTATTTTATGATTATTAATTTATATGTTTTTATATCACACCTATCAATCAGTGTTGACAATAAGGGAATTTAAGGAGGGCTGTGGTATGGCGTGATAGGCATGGTGGTAAGATTCCCAGCGGCACCTCTTTCTCGTACTTCCTATTACGTATTTAGGTCAGGAGGAACCTCATACAACTTCTTTTCAGCCTTCTGGGAGTGTTGTCCGGCATGTCAGTAATGGCCATGTTTTGAATCAATGTGATGGCATGCCCGCGTAAATTGTTGTAAAAATGTTTATAGAAGGCCTATATGTAAAGCTATGAATGTTTTGGATTGGAAAATTTGAATTTTATGTATGTGCATCTTTTTGGCTGTTTGTAATCAGCTGTATATCTGTTACGCATAAGTCCAAGTGGATTTCAGTAAGTGTAATTGTTAAATTGTTAATAAAGTTTTAATTTTTAACGTCTTGAAAATAGTGTTTCTAGTCCAACGGCCAGGCAAAGAGGTGATTAGGTCGAGATCACACTCAACCGTCCAGTTTTTCTTTAATTTTTTTTAGGTACCCACTCTGTAGAGGCTATATCTGCCCCAGGAGGGTCTCCATACCCTAGGAACGCTCCCCGACCGAAATAACAGAATAAAAAATATTTTGTCACAGCCGGGATACGAACCCAGGACACGGAGAACAGCAGATTAGTGCTTCTATCCGTTAGATCACGCCGCTCCCTGTGTAAATATAGCTTTTTTCAGTCAAATTCATAATTTTTTCAATCTAATTCATAATTTTTTCAGTCAAATTCATAATTTTTTCAGTCAAATTCATAATTTTTTCAATCAAATTCATAATTTTTTTTCAGTCAATTTCATTATTTCTTGTACCCATTTAATACAGTCAATTTAATGAGGTTTTGCAACCAAGAACATAACATTTTTATTAAATCGTATTGTTGTTTATCCATTTAATGTCACTTTATGTCACTGTGCTTAATCTGACGGTGCAGCGGGGGTCTTAAGTTTTGTCTATCAAGGTTTACTCAAGATAGGGATCTTTTACGAGTTCCACTTTTTAAATCTTTTAAGAGTCACCTGTGGCGCACAAATTTAGGGCGATCTGCTGGTTTAACATACATTGAGGGTCACCTGTGGAGGAGTGGCTAGCATAACAGCCTTCTATGCTTAAGGTCCAAAACCAGCAGATCGCCCTAAATTTGTGCGCCACAGGTGACTCTTAAAATATTTAAAAAGTGGAACTCGTAAAAGATCCCTATCTTAAGTAAACCTGGATAGGCAAAACTTAAGACTCCCGCTGCACCGTCGGATTAAGCACAGTAACATAAAGTGACGTTAAATGGATAAACAACAACAAGATTTAATAAAAACTTTATGTTCTTGGTAGCAAAACCTCATTAAATTGACTGTATAAAGAAATACAAGTAATTATGAAATTGACTGAAAAAAATTATGAATTCAATTGAAAAAAATTATGAATTTGACTGAAAAAATTATGAATTTGACTGAAAAAAGCTTAAAGCTTAATAACAATTTTTATTTTATTATCCATTACTATTATTATCAGTAACTAGTATATCCATATAGTCTTTAGGTAAATAGCTACGCCATGATTGTGATTGTGCTCAGCCTCCAGGATTATTTATAGGCTGTACCTCAGGATGATATTAAGCTTTTTTGTCAATGGCTTCTGCTGTTGAGCGTAACATTTTGTAAGATACTGACAGTTAAATCAGGGCTATCTAAAACATATTTATCTTCTGCTAAAGCTTAATACTTTATATTACGATATATTTCATATATAGGTAAGTGAAAGTAAAAACCGAGGAATACCACATTTTCGCAACATCTTCGCCGCTTAACAGCCCCGCGTCGGTTGCCTAAAGAGGTCGCTTTAGAAAGGACCCAAATATAATCCTCCATCTAGGCATCCCATATCAATTATTAATGAAGAGAAAGACACCGCAATACGGGACTGATAAGGTTGTACTCTAGGTGGAGAAAGCCACATGATGAAGGAGATACATTTTATTTTCCAGGATGCGGACTTCTGTTCTTCTTGGACAGCAAGAGTAATGGACGAGTATACGGCTGGTCACTACCGCCACTTTCACAAACCTGAGTCTTGGGTCAATAGTCTCCAGTTATTTATTATATTTTTCCCCTCCGTGCGGAGCAAAAGCTTTTTATCTTCAGTAACTAACAACTCAGCAGTTAGAACAGTATACTTATAAATTATTTCATTATTTACGTAAATTACTCACTTTCTTTTTAGAATAAAACTACCATCTGGTATTAACACATAACTATGTTTTAAATAAATAAAAACATATACAATATAACACATAATAATAATTCTTCTTTTGCCCGAACGCAATATAAGATCATGGAGATGCACTGAACCTTAGAAACTGATATATAGAATAGAATAGATAAAGATATTTATTCTGGGACAATATCCTTTAAGAACAATTCATATGTACAATAAGATATATAATGTGTCTGGCTACAAGACCAAAGGAATATAATTATTTCTCATTCACAATGTTACATAAAGAAAAGAAAGGATATAATAAAACAAAAGAGTAAAATAAATAAATAATAACTTCTGGTGCATTAAACAAAACTAAACATTGAAATTGATTCATAATTGATCCATATAAAAATATTAACAACTTTTCTTTTTGATTTGAAATATCTTATTGAGCGTCTGTTCGGGATGACAGTAGGTACTGGAATAGCTGGGATTTGAATGATGGCAGGGAAGAAGCATGGCGGATATGAGTAGGTAAGGAATTCCATAGAGTAGTGGAGCGGACAATAAAGGAATGATGAAAATTTGTTGTTCTATGGGTAGGAATATCAAGGTCGGAATGGCGCGATCTTGTTTGGAGAGAGTGGACTGACGATTTAAATTGCAGAAGTCTGTAGATATATGGAGGTAGCTGGGAGTTGATTGTTTGGTAAAGATATGATCCTAGGAAAAATTGTCTTCGGATAGAAGGATGAAGCCACTTTAACTCATTGTCAATGGGTCACATGAGACCTCTTCGGTGTACCAAGGACAAATCTTAAAAATATGTTCATAATTCGCTTTAGCCTGTCCTCGAGCACAGCCGAGAGGCCACCATATACCATACAGCAATAGTCAAAGTGGGGGAAAATAAATGAGGATACAAGGAGCTTACGGATAGACAGTGGAAGAAGATGACGGGAGCGATTGAAAAATGTGAGGGTACCTATTTTTCTTCGGGAGATTTGGGTAATGGGGTTTCCAGGAAAGGGTTTGGTCGATGGTAATACCTAGGTTTTTGACAGAGGAAGTGAAGGTGTATAAATAATAATAATTATTTATATATATATATACACAATGGTAGGGGAAGATCTTGACCAATCATTTTTGTTTTATACAATATTAATAATTGTTTTATGTTATGCAAAATTCAAAATTTTGATAGAATTTCGAAACATAATATTTATTAATTATATACAAATGATATATCAAAGAATTTTTACAAAAAAAAGCAAAAAAAAAAAAACATTAAAATATATATATATATATATATATATATATATTATTATAAACCTATAAATTCCAATAAACAACAAATATGGATAATTTATTCACCACAAAAAAAGTATAAGTACAGCAGAAGTTGTATTAATTTGTTATCTACTCAAATTTTTCACCTTACACATACTCCCTTATTCATTCAAAGATCTTAAAGGAACCAAAAAATAATGAGAACCAAAAATATACATTTGATCGTAAAACTAAAATTAATAATAAATTTTAAGAATTCAATATACCTCTAAAGCTTGTTATACAGTTTATGAAACAAATTTTAAATTTGCCACATCATGTTTTGATGACCTCCGCTGCATCGAAAAATTGGTAACAAAAAGGAAAATACGAATAAAAATATTTTATGTAATTCGTCGACGAATATTTTTAAGAAGGCATATACTAATATTTTAAAAGGACTAATATTTTCATTAAATTTGTTAAATTTTGTTAGATTAATTTCATATTTATTTTTCTTGTTTAGCAACGAAACGAATCTCGAATATCAAGTTCCGATGAATTAAGTTCGGAACTTCCTGAATACTTACAGAAAACTTAATTGTCCTTACACATTATATTAATTTAGTCTGATAAACTGTTTTACTATTTTAATAAAATTATGTTCTCAATTATTGTATGAGGTTAAATATTTATTCAGTTGGGAAAAATAAATAAAGTAATAGGTGTCTTTAAGATATCTATTTTACTGATGATGGTTCTAATCTTTAATTTTACTTATCTCTATTAAAATAGTGGAAGGTTCGGAATATATCACATCACAAAGAGTTTAAAAAATTAATTGTTTGTTTTATATCATGGGAGCGGTCATGTGGATGTCTACAGTTCTCCGGGTCCTGGATTCAGCCGTGAAGTGGTTCTGGAGCATGGAGATCCTACTGGGGCACATCAACCATTGGGTACCCAAAAATTTGAGGGAAAATCTGGCCTCTGATCAAAACCTAATCTCCTTATTGCACGGCCATTGACATAGAGACACTATGAAACTCCATATCCACCGAGTCCAAAACCCTAAATAGGTTGTATAGATAAAATTTTTTTTATGATTTTCTCAAAATCTGCTGTAACGATTTTGATTAAACTCCCTATATCGATCTATGATTCAGTGGGCTTTAATATCATGTAAGTTTCATTTTGATTGAAATATTCTGACAGGACTTAAATTGCCGATATTTTAAAATTTCTTCCTCTTAATTTTGTAGATTCTATAAAAATAATCATATCATCTTTTTATCAGTAATGAAAAAACAGGCAAATATATCAGATGGATGAATTCGATATCTAATTAAATATTTAACTGCAGAAATATTCTTTTGATGCAATTTTTTGTTTGAACATAAGAACAATAATGTACCGTTGGAAAGATAAAGATTTTAGAAAAAATATTATCTTATACACAAGCTTGTAAAAGTTAATAAAGAGTGATGAAATGAACATAAAACTAACTGATTGTTTTAGATAATAATATAATAGATTTTTTAATAAAACCCATGTTTCTATAAAAATTCTACATGATTAATTCTTCATTAGTTTCACTCATTTTCATCTCTAGCTGTGAAAATTATTTAATCGATTTTAACAACGGAGGTAAGTGAAAGTCGTGTATTGCCCGCACCAGATTTTTTTCTGTATTTCATAGGTAAAGTATTATATACTAACAGTTTTCTTTTCTATATAAATTTTAATAAAAAATGAGCTTGTCGTAGTCTTAAGCTTTTACTGCTTTTATATTTTATTTGTTCATTTTGCTTAGGATGCAGGAGCTTTTAAAGTTGATGTTTGAAGATAGGAAAGAGCCTTGTTTCTTTCGCCAGTGAGCAGCAAATGATATAATCCCGCCATCTAGTCTAAAACGTGACGCTTTTGCAAATATCCTCCTTTTCTCCCATTTCTCTGGGAGAAGAATAGATTATATATATTACAAACTTTCAGTCTGCTACTCTTGAAATAATTGTATTATTAAATAAGATAAAGTGTAAATAAAAGGACAAGTTACGCGTGAACAGTCCGAAGATCGCACAGCAACCTTCTGATTTGAACAAATTAAAAAAAAAGATGAAAACATTTTATAATGAGTTCGCGTCAAAGTGTCGGCGTGCTTTCAACTCGAGATTGATCCCCTGCTCGCACCCCAGTATAACCTACAAAAAGAAAGTTACCACTAAATTAGCATGTCGAAAATGACGTCTATGAAGCTGGAATGTTTAAAGAAGGTCCCTCTTATAATGTAAATGAGCAATTAGATTAGATTGAAAAAAAAAAAAATAGTTTCTAAAGTCTATATAAAAATTTGACTATAGCTTAGTTTGAATATCTAAAAAAATATACGTCACCTGGAACAATAATAATTAATCAAATTTCCAACAACATGAAAGCAAAACCAATTTGATATGACCTGTAGTAGCATAGATACAAAGTATTTCGGACTTTGTATCCATGGGTTTGGAGGTTCGATATACTAATTTTAAGCGACCAAAAAAGTTTGTTTTTCAAAACATAGTTCTACAGTTCTAGAACTTATTCATAAAACGACTATACGCGATATATATGGTAAAAATCTAGACTTCAAGTATAAAATAATTATGATGAGTTTGGTTATTTCTTACTGATAAGTTATTGAAATTGAAAAGATGCACAAGTGACAAAATTTATGTTATTGTTATATAAATTTAAAATAAATAAAATAACACCGAATAAGCCGTAGTTAAAAACTTGGTAATATTTCTTGTAAAAACATGAACTCCTCCCCCAAAATAATTAGTTGTTACGTCTATTTTATTTTTAAACCCTAGCCTAAAGGACCTAGCGAAATAAGCATGTTGTAGCGGATGTTTAAACCGGTAGCGAATGCTTCATACGCACGCTCAAAGATAGCGCTAGCGGCGCCTACAGAAGTCACCGGCCGAATATGTGAAGTCTATTTAATAATATTGTATATTGTAACTCATTTATGCAATTGTAAATTTGTTTATCTATGTAACTGATTTATGAGAATAAATAAACTATTCAAGATAATTTGACCAAGCGCCGAGACACTAGTCTGGTAGAAAAACTCTTCCTATTAACAATATACATTGGTTTATGAGTATAGCAAGAAGTAGCTCAACTCTTCAAAACACCAACCTGCTTCTACCAGGTGCTATCTCCCTAGGTCAGAGTATCTCTGCGTTTGTATCATAATGTGGTCTATCTTTATGTCACATACTTCATTTCCCTTCTTCCTTCCTATCCCTCTCAGAGGATGGGGGGAGGGGCATGGCCCTGTAACTTCCTTTAATTCAGAAATCTCCGTTGCCTCTACCCATGTGCACCTATGAGGAATCCTATCCGCTGCTGTCGAGCTTCTACCACACGGGGCATTTCCTTCCTAGCCAGTCCCCTCTGCTAATTTGTAGGTGCGGGTTCACCCTCTACCTGTCAGAGTAACCTCATACCTGGTGCTGCGGTACGTGCTTCTACCACGGCGAGCACCATCTCCATCTTACTCTTTTCCTTGCATGAACACGCAATTGTCGAGGTCTTCTGTGACCCTTCTCACATAATAATAACCATATCTCGCCAATGTATAATATGTCCCCACGTATATCAGAACCAAATTTATACTGCTGAGTTACATCTCTGAGAAACCACATTTTGCAAATGATTAGACCCTTGAGTTATGCAGGGGAAAGAAAATACCAAAAAAAAAAAAAAAATTGTTTTCTGCTGAATAGCTCAAGAGATTTTCACGAAAACATATATGTTAGGGATTTTTAAAAGGAGTTTCTCATAAGTGTGAATCAATGGTATAAATTTAGTTCTGATATGCCAGATTCCACATGATTATTCCGCTAGACCCTTTTAAAATATTTCGCTTTCCTTAGGATATATTTGCTGGAAAATAATTATGAGAGCTACTATAGAACTATTGGCCGAGAAAATAAATTTGGGCACACTATATTGTTAAATGTTAAACAGTTTGTTGGGTATTATCACATTTTTCACAAATTGGTGCTTCCAAGCGTTTTAGGATGTAACCATGTTTTAACAGGTATTATCCTTATCAAAGCCTACACAGAATAACTTCTATCCTCTCTAAAGTTATTCTACTTTTGCTACTAAGCTTTCACCGATTTCGAATGTTAGCTTCATCAGTTCCTCTCCCATTTTTTTAAAAATCTTTCTTAGATCGGAACAACAAATCTGTAATTCAGAAATTCCCGTTGCCTCTCCTATTCTGGATGAATTGGCTGCGTGGTTAACTTTTTTGTTTCCTGGGATTCCGAAATGGGCAAGAACCTATAACAAAATTATAGTTTTGAGTTAGACTTTCGTTTCTCACCATTCATTCAACATTTCTCTAATTATAGAGTAAGTCGTGAGGAAGCCCGTGACTAAACAGCCTGGTCACTGGGAGGACTTATTCAAGCACGTAATTAAATGGGGACTCACTCATCTGAGACTCATCAGCAAACCAGGGGCTACTCACAAAAATAGGCGTATAGAGTTAGTCAGAGATTAGTTATCTATGGTAGCTAGGACACACTACGAATCCGTTAAAACAACTCAATGGTTTTTTTTTCTTGCTATCCATTTCAAAGCCCTCAGTATTGCTGGAGCTTCCCCATAGCAGGTTGAAAATGAAGTGTTTCTCTTTCCGGTAGACAACACAGCCAACACTAATTCCATTTTGGATGCATCAGTGAATAGGACATAAAAGGCTTGACTTTTCCAATAGTTCGTGGAAAGTATACAGAATTTCTATTGGGAACGCTTTCCTTGATCTGGCCATCGATCTGCCTATGGGTTTTTTTAATTTTCTGCCAGCAAGATACATTCAGTTACGGGACAGTTTTAACATTATTTAAGACTAATATTTATTTTGGTTAATTTGTTGTTAAAAAGGTTTCTCTAAATCCTTAAGCCCACGCCTTACAATAATCAACTATCCATAAATGATCATCTTTCTGAAGAAAATGGAGGGGCGCATAAAAATATTTACAAACCATGTATATACAGTTCTTTTTAGTTCTCGACTGTTGATAATTTAAGTTTCTGTATGGGTCTCGCGATTCATTCGATAAAAAAATCTATTTATTTATGCAACGTTTCATGAATTTATTGTTCTCATATTTAAACTCTAACAGTGGACTACAATCAACAGTAACTATAATCAGTAGATCACATCTACTATATATATATATATATATATATATATATATATATATATATATATATATATACTCAAGTAAGGAATATTCAGGTTTTTAGAATCATAAAATATGAGTTAGAGAAAAAAAACAAAAATAATACAAATAAATTATTTTAAAATTTATAGAAGTACTTTTTTTCTAATTAATAATTTTGTTCATATCTACTTGACAGGGGTCTAGTGGTTAAAGAACTAGTGTCCAGTTCTCCGAGTTCGACCGGCTTGAGGCAGAATTATTTATTCTGTTATTTATTCGGCCGCAGAGCTACCATCGGTATGAAGGCCTTCCTGGGGCACATCGAGCCTCTATAAAGTGGGTACCCAAAATTGAGAGGAAAAACTTGGCAACTGAGTATGATCAAAGCCTAATCACCTCCTTACACATCAGTTGACCGTAAAACAGTACTAATCTCTCTCTCTCTCTCTTATATATATATATATATTATATATATATATTATATAATATATATTATATATATATATACTGAACCCAAGGCCCTAACTGGGTTGTTGAGGTAAAAGTTTTTTCCCTAGTTGACAGACACATGGGAATGAAAACGAAAAGTAAATACGATAATTTTCTTCAGTGTATATTACATTTACATAAAGCTTTAACTAAAATGCAGTAGACGGGATATAAAGATAAGAGAAATGATACACTGATATATAAGAAGAAAGAGAACCTACCCTCAAGTATTTCCCGCTGGAAATGGAACCAGATATTCTTCCGGGCTAAATAAATGACAACCACCAGGGGATGCACAGTAGCTATTAATCTTGGCCATTCTTACACGGTATCTGCGAAGAGAGTAAATCCTGCGAGATGGACTAAGCTATATCTACAACACGTTACCTTATTAAGTTACATGTTACAACACCCCACATGGCTGAGAAGTTAGAACTTCAAAATTTTCATGTAAGGATCAAACTATTTCCTTACTTACTGCTAGGCACTACGGTCCTATAAGGCCCCTTAGTCCACAGAATTATTTATTTCACCCAAATTCTGACATTTTAGAATAATTCATTAATTTAAAAGATTTTTTTATCTCCCATTCCTTTGTTAGTTTGTTTATATTCCTTTTTTTTTTCTTTCTTACAATCATATAGGTATTTTTACACATTTGAGAATAAACATAAATTTTATTGATCTCTCGACCAGACATGTAATATTAAAGTGACTATTTACAGTACAACATTGTTATTCTCCATAAAAGACATTGTACCAGATAAAAGTTATTTATTATTATTATTAAACCGTGTTTGGCAACTCAATGTCAAGATGATCACACCGATTAGAAAAAGTAGACTGCATGAAAATATTGAAAAGAGTAAGTAAATGAAGGCTGGACCAAGATAAACACTGAATGGTAAAAAAATAGACTTATATTACAAAAGAAAAAATGCTACATTTAAACTTGGTGGCCAGGTGTTAATCTATTGGATTAGTAGGTGAGTAATGTTGAAACTATTGCAAATTTTGACATGTGATTAACTTTGTGGTAAAAATCTGGGATGGTGAAGATGTTGTCCCATCCTCGGAAAAGGTGAATTTGCACTTCCTCTTCTCTTCTCCTCCTCCCCTTTGGCCCGGGGTTCTTCTTAAATTACCCCATGGTGGTAAAAAAATTATAAACTGGAGGCACTCGAGAAAACTGTGTCTCATCCACTCAAGACCTGCAACCACACAGTTTTTACTTCTGGCCACTGGGGCGCTCTGCTTCCTTGACAGGCTGCCAAATGGTAGCACGGCCAACATTACACTTTTGGGGAACCCGAAACAAATAGTTCAATTCGAAACCTTTCGATTTCAATTAATTTTATCGCTGAACATTTATGACTGTCATCATTTTTTTTATCAGTTATTCTCTATGTATTTATGAATATATCACTATAGATATAAGACTTTTCTGACAAATACTTTGGTTTTGCAGCCATTTTAAGTCAGTTTTGCGACTGAAAACAACTCTCTCTACCTATAGAATTTTTCAGATGTCTATTTAGATCAAAAACTACCAATATGGTAAAAATGTGCTTTACATTTTTGTCTTTTAATTGGTCCTATCGCAATTGGTCTCTAGATATTAATATGTAAGTGTATTTACGTGAAACTTTGTTATAAAAGTAAACAGTCCGAATGAAGTTATTTATATTATATATATAATAGTTTAATCCAAATGGTCCAATTAATTAATTAGTGATCAAAGTTTGATATCGTATGTTTACCAGTTATTCTCTATCTTTCCTGAATTAAAATTGTAGTAAAATTTTCTAGCCTAATACCTTTTATTTGCTCCAAATTTAAGTCATTCGTAGCGACAAATACCTCCTTTAACTATAGTAATTTTACAACATGCAAATTTTAAAAATAACTAACAACATGGATGGTCTATCCTTTATAATTTTTAATAATTTGGTCCTCACAACAAGATTACTAAATATGAAGAAAGTGATTTGAAAAAACTGGAAAATTAATTATGACAATCAAAGGTCAATCCATCCAAAACTACAAATTTTAATTTATTTGCCGCTGAACATTTATGATTATCGTGATTTTTTTATCAGTTATTCTCTGTCCTTTCCTGAATACTTAATTGTGGTCAAATATTTTTCTGCCCAATACTTTTATTTTAGCAGCCATTTTAAATCAGTATCGCCACTGAAAACGTGATAACCCTACAACTCGGTAATTATCTTATATACAAATTTGTGGAAGCGAGTGTAAAGCGGGGAATAGGACATAAACTTAAGTGATTATTGAGCATAAAAATGTTATATTATCATCATCATCATCATAATCATTCCCCCTTCTACCGCTGTTCGGTGTGAGGGTCCTGCTTATAGAGCCTGGTCCAGTTGTCTCTCTCCTGCACCAACTCTGCTCTCCTGTCCCAATTTATTCCGCGTTTCCTGCATGCCTCCTTTACATATCCTCCCAGGTGATGCGAGGTCTTCCTCTGGGTCTTTTTCCTTCCGTGCGGGTCTCGTAGGTCCTCCTGGCACTTCTGTCTGGATCCATCCTAAGAAGATGTCCAAACCACCTTAGTTTTTGCTCCTCCAGTATGGTATCTGCCAGTTTGACATCCAGATTAGCCCGTATGGAGGCGTTCCTTATTTATCTCTTCTGTCTTCCTCTCTATTTTTCGTAATACCTCATTTTCATCGCTTGTATCTGACTCCTGTGTTTTGTGGTGAGGGTCCACGATTCAGAGGAGTACGATAGAATAGGGAGGAATGTCGATATATAGACTGTCACCTCTCATTTCCTACGAAACCTCGTCTGACCATACAGAACTCTTCAGGCCACTTCCTCGTCTATGTAGCCAATCTCATTGAGATGAGCTCCCAGATATTTAAAACTGCCAACCTGCTCTAATCTCTCTCCTCCAACCCTTAGTACTCTCATTATCCTTCGAGGTTTTTTTTCCAATACGCATACATTTCGTCTCCCCGGATTGATCTTCATATTTATTGCGGATAATTCCTCTTAGAGGACATTTATGTTGTGTTGAAAGTCTCGATCGTTGGCAGCTAGTAAGACGATGTCGTCAGCGAAGGCCATCATTCCCTGTTATATTATTTAATCTAAAACATATGTTTCCAACGAACTTATAATTTATAATAAACTTATAACGAATATAATTCTTTAAACTTTTTTTAAATTATCTTTATTTGTTTTTTATTTTTTTGTCCACCCCTACCTCGCCTTTGAAGGCTATACGGAGGTTCTCTCGGGCCATGGGGTGAGGGCGGGGGATATATGCCGAAATAAAATCCCCCAGTACGAGAGTCGAACTCGTAATTATTTGGTTTTAACTTTTCGGTTATCTGTTAAATGATTTTTTTTATTATAATATTTTTGAAATAACTCCCATTTACTATTTTGTCCACCTTCAAAGCCGCTGTAGAAGGAAATTACTTAGTTTCCTGTTGTTGCCATGGGAATGCATGTTCTGTAATGGAGAGAGCTATATGGCAACTTTCCTTAAGCCACATAATTTATGGAGATGGGTGAGGGGAATATAGTAGTGGCGTTTATGGATCTCCTTTGATGTGTAGTTACAGGCTCCGTACCTAGCTTACAATTTCATCTTAATGATTCTTACTTTATCATTCATATAATTACTGTAACAAAAAATGGTTATTATTCTCCATCCCTTATGGGCAGTATCTATCTAACAGTTCCCTTTAACTTTCACTTACCTATACATGAAATATATGGTAAGGGGAAGTATTGCGATCGTCCAAACAACCAAATCCCACAAAAAGGTCAGTGTGGGTGTGTGTTTGTGGTCCAGCACAAAAACGAAAATGAAATTTCATATTTAAGACAACTATACGCCCAAGATGTCACATCAACTTTTTCATCAAAATCAGCCTAACCATAAGGGCCATTTTATACCATTCATTTGCACCTTTTTACGATTTCCTCCAAAACGGTTCCAACGATTTTGATTAAACTCGCTATATTGATGTAAAATTTAATGGGTTTTAATATGATGTAGGTTTCATTGTGATTGAAATAGTCTGACAGAGCTTAAATGCCGATATCTTAAATCCTCTAAACTACATCTTTACATTCCAAAAGATTAACCATATCATCTTAATGACATTGATGTAGAACGGCTAAATATACATGTTGGACGAATTTGATGGACCAAAGAAAGGATAAAAGAGCAAAACTATTTTTACTTTCACTTAGCTATATATGACCAAGTCTCGCAAAAAGGTCTGTGTGTGTGTTTATATCTGTTTAAACCACCGGGCGAAACTGAAATTTCATATTTAAGACAAATATTCGCCCAAGACGTCACAAAAACGTTTTCATCAAAATCAGCTAACCATAAGAGCCACTTTATACCGTGCATTTTGTACCTTTTATCGATTTTCTCAAAAACGGTTCCGACCATTTTGATTAGACTCGCTATATTGATGTAAAATTTAATAGGCTTTAACATCATATAGGTTTCATTCTGATTAAAATGGTCTGACAGGGCTGAAATACTGATATTTTAAAAGGCTGTCATGTTAGCCACTACACCACAGGTGGATTAGTTATTTTATTAATTTTTACTTTCACTTATCTATATATGAAATAGTAAGTAATATAGTAAGGGAAGTATTGCGATCGTGAAAATTTTCTAATTCCAGTTTTCGACGGAAATACACGTTTTAGGGTCTCCTGAGTCCAAACGACGAAGTCCCGCAAAAAGGTCTGTGTGTAGTAACTCCCGGGCGAAAACGAAAAGTCCTAAGAAACTGAAATTTCATATTTAAGACAACTATACGTCCGAGATGTTACAGAATCTTTTTCATGAAAATCACAACGGAGGTAAGTGAAAGTCGTGTGTTGCGCGCACCAGATTTTTTTAATGTAATTTTTGTTTTTTTTATGTAACAAGAACAGTAATATAGACGTGTATTGGAAAGAGAAAGATTTTAGAAAAATATTATCTGATACAAAAAGTTGTAAAAGGTAATATATAGTAACTATTAGGGAATAAACTTATTACTGAATTACAATTTAATATATTAATATTATTTAATCTAAATTATTACGTTTCCAACGAAAATGAAATCAAGTTTTATTAAAATCAAATTAATATATATTTTTTTAAATTAAAATATAGTTAAATGTTTTTAATTTATTTTAACAGTCGTGGTAGGTGAAAGTCGTGTGTTGCCCGCACCAGATTTTTTTTTTTATCTGACATGCAGAATAATTTTTGAGGGATTAATTTCTATAACAACTTGTGCAGGCTGAGCTAAATTGAACCGAAGGCTGAAAAATTATTATCAACCTTTAATATCCAATTTTAATATACATGCAGAGAATCGAGTCTGAAGAGAATGAGTCTTAGGAATAATCCGAGGATGTATTGTCGACGTTAGGAGGGGAATGACCATTTTAACTCGGTGTAATAGAGTGAGACAGGACCAGCGTGGAAAATCCTTATATCTCTCAAACTGCAGTTCATGTCAGTTATATGAGTTTCTCTAGTCTCTAGCCCAGCATACAGTGAGTCTGATAGACTTCATTCAACTAAATTAATACTTAGCGTTTAAATTTAACTTAAGATTTTGATGTATTCAATCAACAATAGCGAAATAGGATTAGTAGTATTTAATAGAACAATGTTTTGTTTATTTTTTATTATTACATATATATATAGGAGTGGTCTAGTGGATAGTGCACTAATCTACTGTTCTCCGGATTCTCACATATCTCACGAATCTCGGCTATCACATATTATTATTTATTCTATTGATTTAGCCGGGGGGCGACCCTACGGTATGGACTTCGTCCACGTCAATTTCTGCGTAAATGATATTCTAGTGGCAGAAGAACATAATGATTTTCTCCGCAACCCGTTCTTGACAACGCTACATATAGATGGCCGTGTGAAAAGCAGTCTTGACGTAAATCGATTCCTACGTGTTTAAATGTTAGCCCCTGTGATTTATTAATTGTTAGAGCAAAAGAAAACAACGGGAAATTGAATTCTTATAAAATTAAAAGGTAAATCATTTGGAATCATTGGGATGCAAGGTTACGTTTTCCCCGTATTTTCCAGATTTTCCACTGATTCTTCACTCCCATTGGTCGCAGCGTGATTTTATATAGCCTAAAGCCTTCCTCGATAAATGAACTATCCAACAAAAAAATAATTTTTTAAGTCGAACCATTAGTTCCTGAGATCAGTTAGTTTATAGATTTATAACAGTTTACCATTTAAAAACTTTTTGGTACGTAATATTTATTTTAACAATTTGGTACGTACTACTGTTTTTAAAATCTTGGAAAACCGGATGAAAAAATATAACTTGTACAATACTGTACGACGGTGGCAACACTGAACTATCATAACCTTCTTCTTTATCATACTGATTGGATTATAGGCTTACAAAATCTTTAGACTAAGTTGTACAATTTATATTAACTAAATTACAACTCATATTATAGGATTAATTTGTTTACCACTTGGTAACAAAAAATTAATTTTTTCTTCCTAAAAATTTAAATTGCGATGTATTTTACTAATAAACCCTCAGAAAAGAACGCTTTAAATCATAGCAAAAACCGTATCAAAATCCGTCCAATGGTTCTGAAGGAATTTGCTGAATCCAAGAATCGAGGTATAATTTTATAAAGAGAGAGAAGATTCGGTTTTAAATATTTGAAACTAAAATTTTGAATGAGGATAGTATTTTTTTTTTTTTTTTTTGGTCGATTAGAAAGGTGTATCATTGAAAATAATAAACCAAAACCGTGACAATTTCATTTTTTAAGCGGTTTCATAAAATCTGTCTTTACGAATAAATTACCCACATGACTGTGATCCCAAAAAAAAGCTTTAACAGATTTTTATTTCTGATTAATTGACGATTTCGCTGACTCCATTTTCATTGGATATTACAAAAATGAAAATGAATAAATATTTTATCACCATATAATTTTGTAGATGTGGTTATCTTTGCATGCCATTTGCATATATTTGATGCTGGTATTTATGTTGAATAAAAGCGCTAGATGGATGTGAAATTAATTCTTTATCCAAGTAAAGGAGTGTAGAGTTCCTTAAATACGTCGTCAGAGAGTAATAGAGAAACCGTTGAAGATCTTAATGTTACGATGTTCTCCAAACTACCTTTCACGTAAGATCCAAACCACACCTGTCATAGCAAAACATCCTCATCATAGATTACAAATATAATCCTGCAGCCATGTTGAAATCGCACTTCAAAGCGAGATAAAAAAAAAAAATCTTGAAATATATATTCATAAGGACGGTAAAACCTTCTTATTTTTTTTATTTTTTTTTTTAAGGCAAAAACTGCTCCCCTCTTGAGAATCCCAATGGACATCTCACTAACGAAAGTTTACTGAACATTAAAAATGAAAAACTATATAATATTTAATATTGTATATTTGAAATGTAGATTATTAAAAACAATAAATCTACTCAAACTCGGAAGATGGCCGAAGGTTCTTTAAAGAGAATAAAAATCTTAAAAGATCCATATCCTAATTAAGCCTAGATAGGAAAAATGTAGGACTCTCGCTGTAGCATCGACGATTAGCAACAGTAGTATAATTTGACGTTAAAAGAATAAACAATAAACTCACAACACTGTTATTACATCGAGATAATGTTTTTGATCTACTGCTTTATTATTACATGCACACATTTGAAAAAAAAAACTTTATACAATGATTTTTTTTTTTTTTAATGCTATTGTAATCATGTAAATAAAATTACGAAATTTTGTTATGCAATGTTGTTTCATACCACTTTTGTTTAAACATATTGCTTACTCTTCATTTTTAGACAAAACGTGTGTAAATGGATTAGTACTGTTTATTCATTAACATGCAACTATTTATGTTACTGAGGGAAATGATACAGTGGAAGCCCTAAATTTTGCGTCTTTAACAAGTTTCTGCACCTCCGCAGGCTCGGGAATACCATTATGCGTACCTCGGAAGAAAAACAAAAGACTTTATACTCCCTTTAAAAAATCCTAGGACCATCTGCTGAGTTCGAGTCCCTGACCTTAGGCATAGATGGCTGTTATGTTAGCTACTACACCACAGATGGATTAGCTATTTTATTAATTTTTACTTTCACTTACCTATATATGAAATAGTAAGTAATATAGTAAGGGATCGTGAAAATGTTCTAATTCCAGTTTAAATGTTCTAGTTCCAAAATACACGTTTTAGGGTCTCTTGAGTCCAAATGACCAAGTCCCGCAAAAAGGTCTGTGTGTGTGTGTGGTAACTCCCGGGCGAAAAAGAAAAGTCCTATGAAACTGAAATTTCATATTTAAGACAAACTATACCCCCGAGTTGTTACAGGAACTTCTTCATCAAAATCGATTTGATGAAATCTTTTTCATCCCTATATCGATGTACAATTTAATGGGCTTCAATATAATGTAGGTTTCATTCTGGTTTTAAATAGTATAACAGGGCATAAATGCCGATATTTTAAATTTTCTTCATGTAAAGTACCTTTAATTCTGTAGATTCTATAAAAATACCTATATTATCTTGTTACCATTGATAATAAACAGCTAAATATGCAAGTTGAGCGAATCTGAGAACAGTAATATAGACGTATAATATACCGTTGGAAAGAGAAAGATTTTAGAAAAAATATTATACTATACACAATCTTGTAAAATTTAATACAGAGTGATGAAAAGCCGATGAAACTAACTGATTATTTGATATAATAATATAATAGAGTTTTTAATAAAACATATGTTTTCTATATTAATTCAATTTAATTAATTCTTAAATGGTTTCACTCATTTCAATCTTTAACTGTATTTAAAAATTCTTTAATCGATTTAAAAAACGGAGGTAAGTGAAAGTCGTGTGTTGCCCACACCAGATTTTTTTTTTTTCGTTTCAACGACAGTAACTAATGCGCAAGAGAATTTTTCACTATATATTGCAATTGTCTTTCACTAAACATATTTTAGGACGTATTTTTTGAAAATTTTAATATTTGATACGAATTCAACGCCGAATCTAGAATCATCCAACAGACTATCTAGATATTGATTAAACTTTAAGAGGCTAATATTTAATCCAAGAGGCAAGTATCAAACTCCATAACTTGAACTTAAAGCCGCGGGAGGGAGATAGAAATCAATATTGCACTCGGTTTAATTTCAGCAAGCAACACTGTATATATATTACTTCCTAGAGAAATGGAAATTCTCATGGAGTAAACAAGGGTGGAAATTCAAAAAAGAACTAGTGTAAAATAAAAATAAAATAAAATATTAAATTAATGATATTTAATTTATGATTTAGGTACAAACCATTAAAATCGCTAAAACCCCCACTGTTCCTTTTTTTTGTTACCCGAATTCCGCATCTAATCTTATACGTATCGCAAATTTATATATATATATATAATATAATATATATATATATTATATATATATATATATATATAGATAGATAGAGGGAACTCTATCCCATATCCGTAACTCTAATACCCTTCCAACTTTTAAATCCCGTCTATTCACTTACTTTCTATCCATTCAATTTCATAGGAATCTCGACAATAACCAATTTTAAATGAGAATGTTCAAATAAAAAAAATTATAGAAAAGTTATATATAAAAGTTATTTTATTTATTTTTGTTTTTTTAATTAGACAGGAATTGTATAAAAATTATTTTTTGATCAAAGCTCTGCACAGGAATAATAGTTTTACGTACATATATATATATATATATATATTTTTTTTTTTTTTTTTTTTTTTTATTATTTTTTTTTTTCTCTCACTCGAATTGGAATGAGAAGTCTATTTATTATATCTATCAGTTTGGTTTTATATGTTATCTTTGTCTTCTGTATTTATTTTTTACTGTATCACTGTATTTTTTTTTCTTCCATTATTACTCTAAGGCATCTAAGACTTTATTTACTTTCATATGTATTATTCTGAAGGGACTTGTCCCAGAATAAATAAAGAAAATTATTATTATTATATTATTATATATATATATATATATATATATATATATATATATATATATATATATATATATATATATATATATATATATATATATATTATATTAGAACGATTAAGAAAATTTAGCTAGAAAGAGGGTAAGGAAATTTCAATTACAATGAACACAATTAACTTCTATAAAACAATGTTTTATTTTAAGCCGGTCAAAAATTCGGTGTTATGTATACGCCCGAGACGTCACAAAAACATTTTCATCAAAATCAGTTAACCATAAGAGCCACTTTATACCTTGCATTTTGCACCTTTTTACGATTTTCTCAAAAACGGCTCTAATGATATTGATTAAACTCCCTATATCGATGTAAAATTTAATGGTCTTCAATATAATGTAGGATTCATTCTGGTTAAAATAGTCTGACATGGCTTAAATGCCGATATTTTAAATTTTGTTTCTCTAAAGTACCTTTAATTTTGTAGATTTTATAAAAATAACGATATTATCTTGTTAGCAATAATAAATAACAGCTAAATATGTAAGCTGTGTGAATTTAAAAAACAACTAAAGGAGAAAAGTGAAAAAATATCTTTTTAAAGCATTTTTTTGTTTTTGAACATAAGAACAGTAATATACATGTATGATATGTATGATATACCGTTTGAAAGCTAAAGATTTTAGAAAAAATATTATCTTATACACTACTTTTAAAAGTAAATAGAGAGTGGTGAAAAGCCAATAAAACTAACTGATTATTCTAGGTAATAATATAATAGATTTTTTAATAAAAACGTGTTTCTATAGAAATTCCATGTAATTAATTCTTTAATGGTTTCACTCACTCATTTTTATCTCTTACGGTACTTGAAAAATCTTTAATCGATTTTAATAACGGAGGTAAGTAAAAGTCGTGTGTTGCCCGCACCAGATTTTTATTCTAGCTTTGCATCTTTGATTGATCAAAGAAGGTTGATTTGTTTTGCACCATTTTAAAGCTAATTAAATCAAGTAGTTTTTTTGAGTTCCGGAAAATTTAAATATTAAAAATAGATGATTAATAGCTCCTTAAAATATCAGAACACTTGAAAATTTTTAATTTTTGCATGGCGTTGTGTACTTATTTCCTACGAGGTTCGATTTGTCAATTTCTAGGAAATTTTCACTTCTTTCTAATTGGCTAACACTCATTTTTCTGTGCGTGTACATCAAATAGATATATTTGAGTTTTTCTGTTAAAACAATGGATAACAGCCAAAAACTCCAAATTCGATTTTCCTCTCTAACCGTTGAGAATCTAGCTATGGTAAGATAATGGACTAACTTATTTCATACATAAGAAAGTTTAAGTAATAAATGAGCAAATTGATTACGGTATGTATCAATAAAGTAATTTAATTAATATACATACAGTCTGAAGAGACGGAGTTTACTCATAGACATACCTGAAACAAACATGCATCAGTTACTATACAATACAAAAAACAATATTCACTATTAATATTTAATTAATAAATAAGTTATCATTTTAAAAAATATTTGTAAATTTTAGTTCCCACGCCCGAAAAGGACTAATTTGCTATTTCAAAGGATATGCCCGATTTTCATATTTTAAGGACTGTTTTAATTTTTGTTTTTTTCATTCTAAGTTAAAGTCGCCATTCTCGTTGAAAGGATTCTTAACAATTGACATTTATTGTAACCAGGATACGATTCAAAATGGAAGAGAACCTCCATTTTTGACTCGATTCTCCTTTTAAAAGGATACGAATCGAAATAATTCACTGGTAACTAGGATTACCATACTAAAAAGGACACTTTTTAATATAGAAACTGTCTTCCCGATGCAAGAAGCTGTCCGAAATAACTCAAGTCTAACTGTCTATATTAGGGTGGGTGAGGCGGTTTACGCCCGAAAAGGACTAATTTGCTATTTCAAAGGATATGCCCGATTTTCATATTTTAAGGAATGTTTTAATTTCTCGTTGAAAGGATTCTTAACAATTGACATTTATTGTAACCAGGATACGATTCAAAATGCGTTAATGCGTTTTACAAGTTGCTATCTTATATGATGGCATTTAATTCTAAAAACCATGAAAATGCTAACGTTGGGTAGCTTCTTCAAAAGAGTTTATGAAGCCGATTGTTACCTTTTTTTCACATTTACTAGTTGTGTTTTGTATTTGTTTTTTTCAATTTCAATATATGAAATTTCAGCATCGTACGACTTTTCGTTTTCGTGTTTGACTAGCCCAACACACAAACAGACCTTTTTGCAGAACTTGGCTCATTTGGATTCAAGGGATTCTAAAACGTGTATTTACGTGAAAATTGGAATTCGGAAATTTCCTCAATCGCAATACTTTCCCTAAATATATTATTAAATATAAATAAATGAAATTAAAATTCTACATAATATTTGCATTACGTGCGATTTCCCAAAGATTGGCCGGAGTAACAGACGCCCTGTTTCAAACTATTTTTAACTTAACGGAGGAGATCCACGATTGCACCGAACTATTGCAGATAGAAAGAAATACTATGGATGCCCCTCTCACAGTAAAGAAAGTAAGACAATTCTTAAGAGAAAAGTCTTTCGAGGAATGGAGCCAATGCAAGTGGCATGGCGTAGGCGTGGTCCATTTCAAAGCCAGCCCATGCAGTAATAGGTTTATGTTTGATCGAAGGATCCTTACAGGATCGGAGGGGACCAACGCACTTAAACTGAACATAAACTACGCACCGCTTCGTGGAATCAGCAGCACCAGAAGCAGTTGGACCCCTCTGCTGCAGATGCGGTCGAGAGTCAGAAACCCCTGCACATGCGTTGGGTAAATGTCCACATAACATGCTTCTCGTTACCCGCCGGCACAACCGCATAAAGAAGGAGGTAGCAGAACTGTTGGAAAATAACAAATAAAAATGTTTCCAAGAGGTGTTTTGCATTGAAACCGAGGGATCAACTAGATTTGTGGACATCTTGGCATTTAGTACCACAGAAAAGGAAGCACTGATAGTGGATCCCACTATCAGATACGAGACAAATGACAGGGAACAAGGCAAAAGGATGTAAGAGGAGAAGGAAAGCATTTACACGAAATGTATCCCTTATCTACAAGAAGAATTTCGCGAGGAGTTTGGCGAAAGAAAATTTTCAGTCACGGGACTTTGGTTCGGAAGCAGGGGGACCATCCCAGTAGATACTGAATCGTTTTTGGAGAAGTATGGACTCGAAAGAAAACAGTTACAAAACGTGGCGGAGACCATAATCCTGGACTCACTGGGAATCCTGCATCACCATATTTATTGAGGCTAGGCTCGATTTGTCCAAGAGGCCCATCGATTCTTTTTGGCTGAATCTCCCTCTATTTGAACCTTAAAAATTGTCTTCAGGATTGATGCGGTATGCTGTAAGGTATGAGGTAAGCTCATTTTGATGAAAAAAAAAATTGTGACGTCTCGGGCGTATAATTGTCTTAAATATGAAATTTCAGTTTCATAGGACTTACCGTTTCCTCCCGGGAGTTACCCCACAAACACACACATACAGACACTTTTGCGGGACTTGGTTATTTAGACTCAGGAGACCCTAAAATGTGTATTTCCGTACAACTGGGATTCCTCAGGGCCCTCACCTTTCCCCAACTCTATTTGAACTGTACATCATAGACGGAGGGGAGCCTCATACACATAAGTAGTACAATCCCTACGTGCTGATGACAGGCTATTTATACATCTTCATAAAGGATCGATACAAAAATCAACAGGTTACTGGCACTCCTTAAAAGTTATCTTTCTAAATGAAAGACTCAAATCAATTTCCAAATAACTCAGGATGTAATTTTCACAAAAAGAATGTTCGTTACAAAAAATATTGTTATAAATGGAAACACAATCCTCTTGTATGCATAGCAACTTCGCTGAGTAGCGAATCCAAATTTGGAATTTCTCTCTAATCGACTTCAATGAAAGCAGTTAATAAATTTGATTTTTTTTATGTTTCAAAGTGGGTAACATTTTATGAATTTATCCTTGTTTAATGAAGTTTTTCTTTAATTAAAAACAATAATGAATTCATAGCGCTGATAGGCAAATCAGTTTCAATTCAAATAAAAAATTCAGCGTTTTAAGATTTGTGCCTCACTTCTTGGCCAAAACAACAACAAACCATTTCTGTCCAGAATTGTTACTTGTGACGGTATGTGGATCTACAATAACAGGAAATGCTCTGGACAGTGGCTCAACAAAGGATAAGCAGCACAACAATGTATTAGAATAGAATAGAATAGAATAGAATTTATTTGTTTAAGATTTACATTCTTGTACAAATCAATTCAAATTATAAATCTCTTCAATTGCCAACATGAGTCTAGTTAATAATAAATGTCCATTTATTCGGCTCTTGAGAAAAACTTAAAAATAATAATTGTAAACTATTTAAATAATACATTTTATCATTTAATTGATACATAATAGAAAAACGACACTGAAATAAAACATAAAAAAACAAACAAAAACAATTAACAACTCGAAAAACAAACTGAAAACATTCGCCGTACAATGAAAAATAATAAACAGTTAACCTTAGATAACTGGACACTTAATTGGTGTGTGGGCCTTCACAGTTCAAATTATCCAGGGTATTACATGCTGACTTAGTGAACCAGAAAATGTTGTTCAGTTTTTCAATATTGTCTATTTGAAGAATTTTTTGGTCATCACTGGATCCTGATAAAAATGGTTGTAAATATCTTTCTCTGTCTTTCATAAGCTTTTCACAGTAGAGAAGGACATGAAGCTGGCTGTTCAAGATAAACTGACCACAGAAAGTGCAGGTTTCTGGTGCTTTGAAGATGAACATTTTGGTTTTTCCTTAAAGTGTGGTACGTTCTGGGCTCAAAATTCTTAACTGGTTCAATGATCTTATTTTTTTGATGTTGGCTGTATATGTCAGATAGGTCTCTGGGCTGGAGATATTGAAGCTGGAGATAGTTCTATATATGGGGTTATGGTTAGAATTGAGAGATCGGTGGATGTCTATTGAAAGGTTATGATTGTTTATCTTTTCCATTATTGCATCTCTGCACTTTAATAATCCATTCGGGCACAATACACTGAATTCTTCTTCACAGCCATATTGAGCAGCCATCGATCTAACTTGTGAGACCCAGTTAAATTTTATATCAGGGTTCCACAACAATGTATTGATCAAAGGTAATCGATATAAGTAAGTGAAAGTAATAAGTCAATGAAGATATAGTTTGGCAATTGCAAAAAGTTTGAAGAGCAATAGAATGAAGACAGGAGATAGAATGTCATTCCCTAGGCTCGGGGGTCACCCGTGGCTAAAGGCTCTTTGGTTCCGCTCCTGGGAGCCTTCTTGTTACTTTTTTATTTGTCGAAGAATAATAAGACCAACTCTTGCCCTCCTCCTCGAGTGGGATTAGCTAACTCGAGGGTTTCACAACAGATTCTCTATATCCTTCATGAGGAAGCAAAGAACAAAAGTCATGCAATGGTCATCAAGTGAAATACTACCGGCATACGCATGTTGGTTATGGTTGATAAAACATGATTGGAACTGATTCACTTGATCATGAGACAAATCTCGATCTTAGTAACTAAACCCATTCAAGTTAGAGCAACGAAATTAACTTCGTATTTTCGCCAAAAAATGGAAAAGCTTTGAAATATCTAGCAATGGCAATTTCGGTATATTACCCCTCCTCTCCCCCTCCGTTTGTCCGCCGTCCGTGGGATTTCTCCGAAACTACTGGGTTTTTTTTCAATTCGCTACAAAAATACTAGAGCATGCAACGATGATCCTAAAACCTAGAAGTTGATATCAGCTGGTTATTTTTAAAATGCCGGCCGTTTAAAAGTGGTTTAATTCAATAACTCAGTAATCTTTGAAGATAAAGAAAAAATAATTAGTGTTTTTTAACTAAAAAACCGCGAATAATTATAAAAAAGAAAAGAAAAAATTTGACCCATAAATAAATCCATAACTCAGTTATTTTCGAATATAGAGAAAAATACGTATAGTTTTAGAATCAGTAAAGCGCGATAATAAAAATAATAAATAAAATTTTTAAAAATGAAATCTTGGCTATGTATACGCTTGTGACTCCGTTATTTTTGAAGTTAGAGAAAAATGTATTACAGATTTTTATAAAAAAAAAAAAATACGCGGATATTTATAAAAACAAAAAAACGGAAAGAAAAACAATTACAATTTTACGCATAAATGCGACCATAACTCAGTTATTTTTGAAGATAGAGAAAAATGTGTATAGTTTTAGAATCATTAAAGCGCGCTAAACAGAGAAAAAAGGTTGGCCTATATATTCAAGTCACAAATAATAATAGATGTGATTCCACCAAAACTCGGTTATTATTGAAGACAGAAACAAATCTTTAGAGGAGGTTAAAGTGTAATAACCAGGCAGTTGATGCACAATAATAACCAAAATATTATTTATTCGCCTGCAGCACAACTGTCAAATAAAATGATGAATACAAAAATTAACAGAGGAGCGAGATTTCTGAGAGAATTTGGGAGCGCGCATAAACAACAGAGATAATAATCAACAGCTGGCGAAAGGTTACAATGGATCTGCCACTATAAAATAAAACAGTCTTTCTACAATAATAAAATAAAGAAAATAAAATAAGAAATAAAAATCTGCTTCAAATAAATATAAAGAGATCAAAAATATAGCCATGTTTGAAGCAGGAATCCATTTCACATAACCTATTTGCTCCTACCAGCTGTATGTTTTAACCTAACTCCATCACACACATCAGGCCCGTCACAAATCGAAAAGATCAAGAAAACGCGATGAATAGAGAGAAAATTATTGTTATTTGAATTAAAATCAAAAGAAAGGGAAAGGAAACAGGTAAGAAGTCTAGTATAAACGTTTTTGGTTGGTTTATAATTCAATTATGAACCTATGTAATCAAAAACATCTCAGAATTTGATGCCCTACGTTTCAAGATAATTAGAACCCGAATAACCAATTTTAAAAAATCCGTTTTCCTGATTCATAAATAAATATATAAATACCAAATGTAAAAAGAATCATTGAAATTGGTTCAGAACTAGTAGAGATTTGAAATGAACAGTGGTGATATGCCATTTTCCTATGAATTATTTATTGCGTTTCATATTAGTTGATTGCCTACAAACAGCAGGGATCACTTGAAGCTGGGTGGTTAGCATAACATATTCCTATGCCAAAGATCCCGGGTTCAAACCCACAGATGATCCTAGGATATTTTAATGGGAATTAAAAATACTTAGTTATGCCGTCCTTCGGAGGGGACGTTAAAAGGTGATCACGAGTCTGTGCGATGTCTGGTACTCGTTAAAGATCCCTATTCTAATCAAACCTGGATAGGCAAAATTTAGGACTCCCATTGTAAAATTGTCCGATCAGCCATAGTAGCATAAAGTGACGTTAAATAAATAAACAAACCTATAAACAGCTATATAGTTATACCCTGATATAGTTATTTGGAAATATTAAACTATTGTGTAATAATTTGCAGCGTTCTTAAATGTGTGTCCATTTCGATAATTATTTTTGCCATTTTATACAGAATCAAAGCACTGAAATTTCGATTAAATGAGTTATATCAATGTGTGAAAATTGAAAAACATATCTCGTATTAGCCCATTCGAAAAAATGAGAAGGTTAGCGGCAATAATCATTTTGCCTCACCAAATTGTACCTCTATTCACAATACCACGTCTCTCCTTTATTTATTTGAATATTAAGAAATAAAACTTTAAACTATATTACTCAATATACTTAAACAAAATTTACATAATCAGAGTTGAATTGATTAGTATTTAACAAATGACAATTTTATTATTGGGTCTAATGAATTTAAATTATTGAGAATCCTCACACAAGACTGAAACGACAAGAAACTGCTCGAAGATATCGATTACTACAACACTTACTAGACAAACGTTCAAAACTTCCAGTATATTACAAAAGACTCATTTACATCACTATTATCAGACCTATTTGGACTTATGGAATCGAGCTTTGGGTCTCTACGAAACCATCTTATTCCTCCCGCATCCAGTCCTTACAATCCAAAATCCTTCGCAAAATCCTGAATCTTCCTTATTTTGTTACAAATCAACTCATTCATAATGACCTTAACAACCCATTTGTTGCGGACATAGCCCGTGATAGAAACTCCCTGCCCATACAAATCCACTTGTCCGTAATCTATCTTCCTCAGATATTCCTGATAACCCTCCAAGGCGACTGAAAAGAAGGTGGCCTCGGGACCTTTCTCAAGACATTTTCATGACTTTTTTTTTTTCATTCCTCATATTTACTTATTGTGTTCTTTAATACAGTTGTAAATTAATATAAATAAATTTAAAAAAAAAAAAAACATTATTGAGACATAAAATAAGGATATTAGGTATGAAATATTAATTTTAATGACCTCCGTAATTTTTTTTTTTTTTAATTAGTAGAAGTGAGTAACAGAAAAAATAGTCATCACAAAATAATGAACTATAAAAATGTGAAAAACAAATATAAAAAGAGATTTATAATCATTTTATTTATTTGAAATGTTCTAAACAAGTAAGACCGGGTTTCTTATGGTTTAAACATCCTTTTAAGTTCATTTTATTTTTACTTTAAGTTTTAGTGATATATTTTAATTAATTATTATTAAAAATAAACAGATGATAAAATAAAAAATTAACATTCTAATTTGAAAACGTAAAATATATTTAAATGAGATTTGACTGGAATAAATTACCACGTTTCATTAATTCGGTTGAATGACACGGGGGGGCGCTTTTTCATCAACTTTTTTTCACACAGACCGGCTCCGTTTGTCTTATTAGAGCAAAGGATTACTCCAATCGATTTTGATATTTAAAAATCCTTATTCTAATACTTTAGGAGGAATATTTTCTCTGTATCTCGATATTTTAGAGACTAAAAACTAAATTGCTCTTATTACAATTATAATTTTTCAGAAATATCATCATAAATTAAAAACTAATCAATACTTAAAACATTAAACTATTAACCATTAAATAAAATTAAACGATTTTTTTATATTTGTCCTTCAGAAATTAGGATCTTGCATGAATTTCAGAGCTAATTCAAAAACTGTGAAATCGGCTGAGTCAAGCCCATTCCATTAGAAAGTATATTGCTAAAGGCACGAACTGGAGGAAAAAAAAAAAAAGAAGAAGAAGAAAGAGAGATTTAAAACCAAAAAGATGCGGTTAACTGTAAAACTCTTATAATTATAAAGATAGAGGCAAAGCACAAAAACTTGTTATAAATTGCATTTTTTTGATGTATGACTCAAGAAGCTGATCTGGAAATACGGAAATATAAAAGGAAAACAAAACAAAACAAGGAAACCATTAGAATGAATACAGATGGGTCAATTTTTATATCTGTCGGATAAATACTGTAGAATAAAATTTAACATTGCTACCCTCCCAGGAATTCCGTCATTCAGCAATCCACTTAGCCGAAACCAAATTAATAAAACTGGTCTCAGACATTTTATTTTTATATTTGGAAATTCATATAAAACACAATAATACAAAAAGAAAGAAAAAATAATAGAACAGAAAAAGATTTTTATTTTGAGGCAACGTCCTTCAAGAACAATTGATATGTACAATTAAGATATACAATGTGTCTGGCCATAAGACCATAGGATTATAATTAATTCTTATTCACAATGATATAAGAACAAAAGAGTAAAATAAATAAACTTCTGATAGGTTAATGTGTTGAACAAAACTAAAAATTGAAACTGATTTATAATAATCGATCTATATAAAAATATGAACAATAAACAATAAATTTTGTTTTTGAATAGATATTTGATATGAAATATCAGGCTTGTTGAGCGTCTATTTGGGAAGACAGTAGGTACTGGAATAGATGGGACTTGAATGATTGTAGGGAAGAAGCATGGCGGATACGAGTAGGTAGGGAATTCCAGAGAGTAGTAGAGAGGACAAGAAAGGAATGATCAAAAGTTGTTATTCTATGGGTAGGAATATTAAGGTCAGAATGGCGCGATCTTGTTTGGAGGGAGTGGACTGACGATTTAAAGTGCAGAAATCTGTGGATATAGGGAGGTAGTTGGGAGTTGATGGTTAGGCAAATATAAGATCCAAGGAAATATTGTCTGCGGGTAGAGGGAAGGAGCTACTTTAAGAAGTATATTCTCAAGGTCGAAATTATAACAGGAACTTTTATATTTTTCGATAATTTTACACCACTTTCATCACTACTTAGGTAATATGTTGTAAAGACATAAAATCTAGTGCGGCCAACACGCGACTTTCATTTACCTCGGCTCTAAAGATCAATAAAAAAAACAGTAAATTATAAAAATTCTAGTAATTTTTGACACTAACTGTATCTTCAGAGTTCGCTTTGTATGATATATTGTGTATAACGGTAATAAATAATCTAAATAAATCTGGTTGCTGCTTAAGAGGAAATCCTCAAGGCGCCGCATCACATAATAGTCACAATGAGTTAAAATGTGAAAGTAAATTTCTTGACCTAACACATGATAACATAGAAATATATACATTCTTCGACTTCAGGAAGAGAAATTCGAGGATTAAGGAGGCATTCAAGTTCCTAAACTATATAAAACTAAATCCTAACATAACTCACTATAGCGAAATAAACTGTAATCGTAATATCTAAGGTGTAATGTTCTCAAGAGAAAGTGAAATTGCGATTGAGGTGTGGCGAAGTTTGAATCGAGATTGACATCAGCCCATGTTTCGACACTACAGCCATTATGTGTTAATCGAGACTCAAAGCCCATCAGCAACAGTTCACAATTGAAACTCCCTTTAAATTTCCCTTCAGTTACAATAGTGCTTCCTCAAGAGCTCAGTATCGCTCCCTCTCTGCTACTATCAAAGATCCACAACCAATGTGAAATAGGAAGATACGCACTAATAGAAATAATATTATATAGTTACCTATGTATGAAATCTATAGTAAGGAAAATTATTGCGATAGTGAACAATTTTTAATTCGAGTTTCCACCGGGAAAACCTGTATTAGGGTCCCCTGAGTCCCAATGTCCAAGTCTCGGAAATAGCTCTGAGTGTGTTTGTGTTAGTCAAACTCGAGATGTTACCGCAACTTTTACAACAACATCAACAAACCAAAAGAGCCACTTTATACTACGCATTTGCACCTTTTTACGATTTAAAAAGAAAAAAAAACCTTCAAAGGATTTTTATAAAACTCGCTATACCGGTGTAAAATTGAATGGGCTTCAATATCATGTATGTTTTATTCTGATTGATATAGTCTGACAGGGCTCCAAAGTACCTTCAATGCTTTGATTAGAATAGCATAACCATTTAATTTCGTCAGCAAACATAGAAAAAGGTAAATATGGAAAATGAAAAAAAATTATTTGAAAAACTGGATACAAGCGTCTAATTTGGAATCCTCACACAAGACTGAAACGACAAGAAACTGCCTGCAGATACCGCTTACTTAGTATAGTATACATACTCAACAAATGATCAAAACTCCCTATTTGCAACAAAAAACTCATGTACATAACCGTTATCATAACTATTTCGAAATGGCTTTGAGCTATGAGGGTCCACGCAACTATCAAACTCCTCCCACATCCAATCCTAGCAATCCAAAATCCTACGAAAAATCCTAAATGCCCCTTACTTTGTAACTAATAAACTCATTGATAGAGACCTCAATATCCCACTGGTTGCAGACTTAGCCAGGATTAAATATACCTCCATTAATTCCAAACATCCAGACCACTCAAAGCCGCTCTTCTCTATCTATTCCCGATAACCCTCTGAGGTGCCTAAAAACATGGTGGTCTCGAGACCTAATAATGAAATAAATATGAAAGTGCTACCGCTGGGTATCTTCTTCACATGCCTATTATTATAATTCAGCCATATTACTTATTGTATTTGTATATACAGCTGTCAAAACCAATAAAATATATTTAAAAAACAAATGGAGAAGTTTTAGTTTTTCTTTTTTTTTTTTAAATAAATACATGCATACATAAATGTTATCTTATTTACTATACTGTATACGGCAATGGCAAATGATGAAAAGAGGATAAAAATAAATAATTTTTGTAGATAATGAGTTTAATTTTTAGCTTCTTTAATTTAAAATAGACGTAAATTTTTTCATGGAAACTCAATGCAATTATTTAAATATTTTTTAACTCTAACTTAATTTAAAAATTCTTTAATTTACCTTAAAAACAGAGATAAGTGAAAGCCGTGTGTTGTGCGCCCGAATTTTTTTTAATCTAAAGTAATTAACGACAAATATGGATATCCAACTCATTTTTTATATTATTATATATATATATATATATATATATAAAAATAATAAAAAATAATGTGGAGTTAGGGATAGTTGAGAATGAATGAATGGTGGTAGGAATGGTCAGGGGTGGTTAGGATGGTTATGGAGTTCAGGAGAGGCTGGGTCTGCCTAGGGTCGGCCACCCGGCTGAATTAACAGAATAAATGATGATCTGCCACAGCCGAGATTCGAACCTAGGACCCGAAGAACAGTAGACTAGTGCTCTATCCACTAGACCACGCCGCTCCCCATTTAAATAAATAAATAAATTTATTTATTCAAACCAATTATCCAATGCTTTTTGCATTAGTATATAGAATTATTTTGTTACTGTACTAATAAATTATTACTACGTTATAATTTCCAGTATGATTAGAAACGGAATTCAAGGCGTAATGAGTATCTTTTGGAAATAATTGCACATCTGAATCGCGTTATTAAAGGACCTGAATGTACTTTATATGAAATTGGGTGACATATTCTGATTAAACTAATCAAACTGAATATCGATTTAGAATTTATAACGTCTCAAATATCGATTATTCTCTAACGATTCCGAAATAATTGGCAGTATTTTGTATATTCGGGTTCTAGTGGTCATTGTTAGGATATTGTGGAATGTCTGTATTCATAATGTAAATTTTTCAAAGCTGGAACCAAGGCCACCAAAGCATAATCTAAATGCTATTTTTCAGTTGAATGATTACATGAATGCATCTGCTGATCGTTAATTAAATACTTGACAGACGTCAGACAATTTAAACAAACAATTGATAAATGATATCAATAATTTAAACAATCATAAAATAAATTTGAAATCAAACGTATACATATAAGAATGTTAAAGAGCGATTCTCTAACGTAATAATGGTATTCGAATTATATTTTCAAACAGATAATATTTTTAGAAAATACCAAAGAATACGTTCCATAAAAAAGACATTTCAGTTACATTAAACCTGCTTTTTTACCAGAAGTTATTTATTTTATTATAAAAAAATATATATATTTTTTATTTTTTTGTAGTTTTTTTTTTTCTTTTTCTCTCTTCTCACACCATTGTAAATAAGAATTAATTATCTCCATTAGGTCTTTTGGCCAGAAACATTGTATATTTTACAATACTGTAAAATGTATGTATAAAACATAGTAAAATGTTCTATTCCTACATAAGTAAACTAATTCACCTTCAGTTCAAACAAACACCCAAACAAGTAATTTTTACACTCCACCACAAAGAACTTGAATGTCACATGTGATATTGAGCCTTACATATCATATAGAAAAATCCTTTGAGAGGTAAGAGAGATCTGTAAATTAACCAGCTATGGAAATAAAAAAAGGAAACCCTACTATGTGCCAGTGGGTTCAAACACGGCAGGAGGTCTAGGATTTTTTTTAAATGAGTAAAAAATCTTTGGTTATAACTTCCTTTGGAGAGCACGTAAAATGGTAGTAATACTAGTAATATAATATATAATATAGTAACGATGCCAGGCAATCGTTAAAGATCTCTATCTAATTAAACCTGGATAGACAAAATTTAGGACCACCCATATGATAAGCCATAGTAGTATAAAGTGACTTTAAATGAACAGACAACTATCTAGTTCGTTCCTATTGTCCCTACTAGAGGAACAATAAATTTATTATAGATATAATACATGATAAGTTGTATCAGTTGATAATAAGAGGCTTTAAGGTGTAAGGGCATGCACAGATTTTTTATTTTTTTATTTTATTTTATAATATTCCGCATCTACCCAAGCGGGTCATTAGCGGCTTAAATTGTATATTTTACATTACATTATATACGGACATTACTTTATAACATAAATTATTTACAGATTCTTACATTTACAGTCTGTTACAATTTTACAATAATATTACATTAAAATAGTATTTATATAAGATGGATCATTTTTATAGTTTTTATGAACTTAATAACTTTTATTTTTTCTTCATCGTCGGTGAGTGCTTCGGTCATAGAGAGGGGTATATCGTGTTTTGTTCTGGTGTTAGTGTATATCTTGCATGAGGTCACAATGTGTTTTATGGTCAGAGGTGTTTTACATGTTTCGCAAATCGGTGGTTCTAGGCCTCTCATAAGGTATCCGTGGGTGAATGCCGAGTGTCCAATTCGCAGTCTTGTTAAGATAACCTCTTCAGAGCAAGACTGTCTGGAAGAGGTCTTCCATGGAAGCGTGTCCTTCTTAATTTCTTGGAGCTTGCTGGGAGTTTGGTTCCATGTTTGTTGCCAGTGTTCTTTTAAGGCTTTTTTGCACCAGCGCCTCCAGTCTCCTACGGTGGTTTGATCCACTTTTGTGGTATCATTCTCTGTCATTCTGACAAGGTTTGCTGCCCTGTGAGCTGCTTCATTTCCAGGGATACCCAGTGCGAGGGTACCCAGGCTAGCACAATGTCAATAGCTGTTTTTCTAGCGTTTCTCATAGAGAGTTATGTATTTTCCGTACTATTGCATTTTCGGAGGTTCCATTAGCTATGGTCTTGAGTGAGCTAAGGGAGTCGGTGGCTAGTAGAGCATGCTTTATGTTATGTGTTTTTAATGAGAAGCAAACCTAGGTAGATGGCGAAGAGTTCGCCAGTGAAGACGCTGTTCATGGGCGGCAAGTTGAACTTGATGCAGTCATCCTTAAGAACTACTGCACAGCCTACCTCACTGTCAGTTTTTGATGCATCGGTATACAGTGTTGTGTAGCCCGGGTACTTTTGTGTTAACTCTGCAAAGAGGCATCTTTTAACAAGTGAATTTTCTCCGACTGGTATTTCTTTAGCAAGCGACGTGTCTATTTTTAAGAATGATTTCTTCCATCGAGGGAAAAATGTGTCGTCTATTGTTATTATGTTACTTATTTTTAAGTTATAAAGTTGTAGAAGGTTTTGAGCTCTTTCTGCAATGCCTGTTAAATTATTCTTATTTTGTGTATCAATGTTGATTAGCATATCATGATTTGGATGATCCGGTCTAGAAACAACTGAAGAGATGTAGGAGAGGGTGAGATAAGTTCCTCTTAGCTTTAAACTTGGTTCTTCACTTTCCACGTATTTATTATTTTTCGTAGATTATTTTTTTAGTTTCAACAAACCAGAAATCAAAACGCTATTTTTATTTGAACTATTTGTTAAGACCTGGACTGAAAAACATTGAATATTATGTAAATATATTCTAAAACGCCGGAAGATCTCGCATAAATATTGAGGTAGATATTCGGCCTAAATAATTTCTTCCATAAAGACATCAGTTGAGGACAAAGAGCAATACCCTGCTCAGATCTGATGTTTTTACCTATTGACTACTTTTTACTGATTTTCCCTAGTTAATTTGTGTATTAGTGAAAATGCTGGTAGGAACAATTAAAGTTCAAAATATATAACCGGAATTCTGAAGATCCCGAAACGTCATGTTGATTTAATAAAAAAATTTAAGTTTTTATGGAAGACATTATTCAGCCCGAATATCTACCTTAATGAATATTAAATAGTTGACCATATGACTACATGAGGGATCAGATGGTTGGCGTTAAATGAATTATCGTCAAAAAATGATTAAACCTAGATAGACAAAATTTATGACACACAGTAGCATCGTCCGATTACCTACAGTAGCATAAATGGACATTAAATGAATGAACATACAATATTTTAAAGAGAGAAAAACCATTTTTAATAAAAAATAAATACCTTAAATACTTTAATCCAAGTATTTTACGATATAGTTGTCCATTTCAATACTACTGCTATGGAAATCTTGGCTGAAAAAAATTACTTTAGTCAGGGAATATGATTTTTATCAATAGTCATAGGAACGCAAAGATGTGCAATTTATATGAATTTTGGAGAGAGTGGATGAATGCACGAGTTTTGGCCCACGAGGAAATGATCTTTTGAAAGAGACTGGAGGAAGACGACTGGACAAGAACAGAGATGGGTATTACATGACGTCACGTAGAACTGGAACTAATCTTCCAGCGCTTCTGTCTGCAATATAACTTGAATGCTGTCGGTGTAACTGAGTAACTGTCAGCCTATTATGTACGCTCATAGTTAAAATAATACCATTTAAGATATATCCAAGATATTGCTTTATTTCTTAAAGTAGAAAATATTAATAAAATCAAATAAATCTGAGAAAAAATTCAATCTAAAAAAAAGGTATTATTAAAAAATTCCTAAGCAAATCTTTTAAACTAGGGATGGCCAAACAACAATGCCCTTTGAATATTTATTCTGGCCAACGGGATCCGTCAGACCTTTATTACATACGAGTATACTAACTTTGAGTCTTAAACTTTAGAGTGAACAGGGACTTAGCTCATTGGATGGGTTATAGCTTTTTCACACGCTGCTGCAAAGGTTGAATTATGTAGGGAATAATTGTAAATATGAAAAAATCTGGTGCGGGCAACACACGACATTCACTTACCTCCGTTGTTAAAATCGATTACAGAACTATCAAATACTGTTAGAGATAAAAAAATCTGGTGCGGCCAAAACACGACTTTCACTTACCTCCGTTGTTAAAACCGATTGAAAAACTTTCAAATACAGTTAGGGATAAAAATGAGTGAAACTAATAAGGAATTAAATAAATTGAATTTCTATAGAAATATGTGTTTTATTAAAAAAACGATTATATATTATCTACAACAATCAGTTAGTTTTGTCGGCTTTTCATCACTCTTTATTAACTTTTAGAAGCTTGTGTATAAGATAAAAAATTTTCCAAAATCTTGAGCTTTCCTACGGTATATTATACATGTATATTACTGTTCTTTTGTTCAAAAACACAAAAAATGCATACAAAAATATATTTGCCTTTTCTCCTTTAGTTGTAATACCAATTTGCTCAACTTGCATATTTAACCGTTATTTATGAATGTTAACAAGAAGACATGCTTTTTTTTTTAAAGCTACGAAATTAAATGTTCTTTAGAGGAAGATTATTTAAAATATCGGCATTTAAGCCCTGTCAGACTATTTCAGATAGAATGAAACCTACATGATATTAAAGCCCGTCCAATTTTAAATCAATATAGTGAGTTTAATCAAAATCGCTAGTGCCGTTTTTGAGAAAATCGTAAAAAGCTGCAAAATGTATGGTATTAAGTGGCCCTTCTGGTAAGCTGATTTTTTTTATGAAAAAGTTGCTGTAACATCTCGGGCATATGTAATCTTAATTATGAAATCTCAGTTTCATAGGACGTTTCGTTTCTGCGCTGGACTTACCAAACACACAGATCTTTTTGTGGGACTTAGTCATTTGGACTAAAACGTGTATTTCCGTTGAAAACTGGAATCCGAAAATTTTCACGACCTCAATACTTTCCCTAACTATATATTCCATACATAGATAAGTGAAAGTAATACTATAAGTTACCACTATTCTGAAGGAATTTAAAAATATAAAAGATATTGGTTAAGTGGACCATATTATTTAAAAACAAAAGAATATAACTATGCATATTATTAAATTGGTCTAGCCCTAATCCAGTTAAGAAGTTAAATCATAGCTTTGCCTGTTGGCGTTTCAATAATTAAAAAAAAAATTAAAATGATAAGAAATAAATCTACATGATATTTAATTCGATTAAATTTTACATAGATACAGCAATTTTGATCAAAATCGTTGGATTTATTTTAGATAAATCGTAAGTGGATGCAAAATAGCCGGTATGAAGTGGTTTTCATGTATGCTGATTTTGTTTAACAAAACATTGCTGTAAATCTCAGAAATATACATCTCTAAAATACAACTTATTAGTTTCAAGCGATTTTTTTTTTTTAGACGTACCATACATACACACACACCTTTTTGCGAGACCTGGTCATTGAGACACAAGGAAAACGGTTATTTCTAGTAAAAACTCGAATTCGATAATTTGCACGTTAGCAATATTCTCCCTTACTATATATTTATCTTATAGTAAATTAAAAGTAAAATTTTAACAAATGTAAAATCTGTTTTCAATATTAAAATTAAATATCACAATGAAAGATGTAATTATGGTGTATAACATACCCCTATAACGTCAATGGCTTTTAATAATAAGATTACCTGCATAAGCTGGAGTCATTTTAGAATAGTTTTCGAGCTAGACTAGACACAACTTTTTGCGGGAGACCGTAACAATTTGTAATCGGGGGACCATAACGCCTGCATTTCCTTTATTCCTAAAATGCTCAAGAAAAACAAAAAAATTTCTTTTTAATATTTACTACAAAGGTTATGTTGTTTATTTTTTTTAATTTATTTAATGTCACTTTATGCTACTATGGCTAATCGGACGATGCTACAGTGGGAGTCCTAAATTTTGCCTATCCAGGTTTTATTAGGATAGGGATCTTTAACGAGTACCTGACATCGCACAGGCTCGGGACCACCTTTTAACGTCCCCTCCGAAGGACGGCGTAACTAAGGATTTTTTACTCCCATTAAAAATCCTAGGACCACCTGCGGATTTGAACCCGTGACCTTTGGCATGGGAGGCTGTTACGCTAGCCACCCAGCTACAAGTGATCCCAGGTTCTGTTGTATTTTTAAATTTATAAGAGTGGTCCAACTAAACCATCAATTCCCCTCGAATCGAATCCTTAGAATCCAAAATCCTTCGAAAAATCCCTACTTAATCACAAACCAATTTATCCATAATAACGTTAATGTTCCAAATGTTACTGATTAGGCCCGAACCAGATACCTCTCTCCTTTCATGACAAACTCTATTCCAACTCTAACCAATTAGTTTCAATCTTTTCTTCCTCTACAATACCAGATAATCCTCCGAGGCGTCTGAAAAGAAGATGGCCTCGAGACCTTTTGGTTTAGAATATTTTTAGAGTGCTGTCGATGGGTAGTTTCACTGCAAGTCTTTTTCATGTCGATTTGCTTTAACCTATTTACTAGTTTTGTCATATAATAGAGTTGTAAATATCAATAAATAATTTACAAAGATTTTCATTTTATTTTAATACTTTTACTTTCAACCACCTATATATGAAATATATAGTAAGGGAAAGTATTGCGATCGTGAAAATTTTCGAATTCCAGTTTTCAACGGAAATACACGTTTTAGGGTCCCTTGAGTTCAAATAACCAAGTCCCGAAAAAAGGTCTGTATATGTCCGTGTGTGATTGGTAAGTCTTGCACAAAACGTGCAAAAATTTAAGACATCTATACGCCCGAAATGATACAGCAACTTTTTCATCACAATCGGTTAACGAGAAGAGCGAATTTATACTATGCGTTTTGCACCTTTTTACGATATTCTCGAAAACAGTTTTGAAACTAACGATTTCGATTAAACTCCCTATTTTGATGTAACATTTAATGGGCCTTAATATCATGTAGGTTTCATTCTGATTGAAATAGTGTGACAGGGCTTAAATAGCGATATTTCAAATTGTCTACCTCTAAAGTAACTTTAATTTTGTACATTCAAAAATATTAACTATATCATCTTCATGAAAATGATGAAGGACAGCTAAATATATATGTCGGACGAAATTGATGGTGGAAATTAAAGAGGGTAGTAATGAGATTAGTTACAACATTGCCATTTTCCGAAGGCCCGTTTCGGTTAATTGGATGGTCATTAATTGAGACGTTGATTTCCAAAAGGTACTAAAGGACATATTTTACGAAATTGATTTTTTGTCATAATTGTATTCTCATCATTTAGTTTTATGTAAATATTCTATTTGATGTTATCTAATGAATTCTCAAGTCCTTAAAAAACGTGATTTAGAAATGCGGTCATTTTCTAAAAGTACTTTTTTTTTTTTTTTTTTATTCGTATATATTACAATTTGTCATAATAGACAATAATAATAGTGCTACAGGATCTCATTCATACAATATTTACAATATAAAAAAAAGGAAAGTCACATTACATAAAATAAAATCAAAATAAGTAAACGTATACAATAATAAAATTAAGTAGACAAAATAAATACAAATAAATGAAGTTAACAAATAAATAAACAAATCATGTCACATTCATACCTATGTACAATATTTACAATCAGCTCGGGAACCCCGGACGGGGCTTGTCCCCCCACTTGTGGAAGGACAAGCAGAGTCCAAAGGATCCCAGCGCCTCCCTCTCAGCCGCATCACTGGTGAGAGCCAGCGGAAGCTAAGTGAGGGCGCCATAGCCACAATCACACCGCACTTGAGAGGAGAATATGACCAGTGTCAGAACTCCAGCATATGTATTTACAATATATCTCGGGGCCACTGCCGTTTCAACCTTCTAGGTGGGTTGTATGGATGAGTGGAGCTGGATAGGGATCGTGCTAAAGGATTAGGATGATGAATGAGGTTCTGATGGAATTTGGAAAATTTGGATGGAATTAGGTCTGAAATAAATGGAACATTAAGGTCGTGGTGCAAGGTATAGTTGGATACATAATAAGGAGCATTTACTATTATTCGGAGGACTTTGGATTGAAAGGATTGAATGCGTTTGATGTTAGAACGTTTAGCTGTCCCCCACAGTTCAAGTCCGTAGGTCCAGATGGGCTTCAGTATTGTCTTATAAATTAATAATTTGTTGTCAACTGTAAGTTCAGATTTTCTGTTTAACAGTCTGTATAACTGTCCGAATCGTCGATTGAGTTCTTTTCTTTTAAGTCTTGTATGTGGGTTCCACGTCAGTCTTTTGTCTAGTAGTAAGCCAAGATAGCGGGCTGTATCTGAAGGAGGAATAGGAATGGAATTGAAGTAAACTGGCGGACAGGAGTTTCGTCGAAGAGTGAAGGTTACATGTTTGCATTTTGCCTCGTTCACCTTTATGCGCCAAGCACCACACCAGTCTTCGATAAGACAAAGGTGTCTTTGCAGGATTAAGGATGCGGTTTCGGGATCGGAACTGGATGATAGGATGGCGGTGTCATCTGCAAATGTTGCCAGAAAGGTGTCAGGATGATTAGGAATATCAGCGGTGTAAAGGATGTAGAGAACGGGTCCCAGGACGCTGCCCTGAGGAATACCGGCCTCAACGGGATAAAAGTTGGAAAATTCTACACCACAGCGTACTTGGAAGGAGCGGTTTGAGAGATAGGATCTTAGAATGAGGTAGAGAGACTGGGGTAAATGCGTTTTAAGCTTGAAGAGTAATCCAGCGTGCCATACCCGGTCAAAAGCTTGCGCTATGTCCAGAAACGCACCAGAACAATACTCTTTACATTCGAGGGCTGAGGAAATATGGTCTACAACTCGGAGTCCTTGTTGAACAGTGGAATGATGAGAACGGAAACCAAACTGGTGGGAAGGAAGGTTGTGAGATTCTAATATAGGCCGGATTCGTTTTAGAAGGAGCTTTTCGAAGATTTTTGAGAGGATGGGGAGTAGACTTATAGGTCTGTAGGATGAAGTGTTACTGGAAGGTTTACCTGGTTTTAGGAATAGAATGATTGTGGAATGTTTCCATAAGAGAGGAAAATAGGTGGTGCGAAGGATGCAGTTGTAGATGTATGTAAAAAAAATAATGGCTTTCTGGGGAAGTTGTCGCAGGATCTGGGGGGTAAGGAGATCGTGTCCAGGAGATCTAAAAGTACTAATTACGCATTTATTTTCGTTCCAAATCATTCTAAAAAAAAAAAAAAAAAAAAAAAAAAAAAAATCATTTCATAACTTTAATATGATGTTATTATTATAGTAAAAAAGTAATTCTAAATTTTAAGGCAGAAATACCCAAATTAGCTAGTTTAATAATATAGTAATGAGAGATTTTCGCGCTTCCTGTAAAATTTCCTAGAATGGATATAGTACCTTTTGGAAATCAACGTCTCAATTAGTGAACCGACCATTCAGTTCTAGTGGTTGGGTTTAGTATTGAATCCACGAACTAGCAGATATAGGCTTTTAGAATAAAAGTTTTGAAATATTCTTTTTCGGATATAATTTAATTGGAAATGAATAAATATAGGATATATTTATTCGCAAAACCAATCGATTTGGGATACGTTTTAGCCATTTTTAATGACTTGGAAAACCCCTACATACATTTCTTATAGCCATATTATCACTCAATCAGAAGAAACGACATTTACTAACCGATAAAAGAAAAATAGCTTCATGAACGATCTGTATAGTGAAATGTGAAAATCAGAATTTGGATCAACTGATTCCTGCTTACGCTTTATTTGTTTCATTTTCAGGTTATCACATCAAAATATTTCCAAATATTTCTTTGACAGAGTGTTAAAATCTTTTATTTTTGCTTTAAAAAATCACGACTTTCACTTACCTCCGTTGTTATCAATTTAAGATTTTTTTAGATACATTTAGAAATGAAAATAAATTGGTAAAGAATTAAATGAAATGAGTTTCAATAGAAACATGTATTTTATTAAATAACCTATTATAAGAGAAAAATAAAAATAAAAGATTTATTTACATAATTACAATCTTTAAGAAATTGTTAATTATATTTGTAATGTTTTTGGATTTTCTTAAATGAACAATATTATTTTGATCTGACGCTATTTGAAGATGTAGTAGAAGGCAGTAAGAATAATAGGAAAAATATACAAAAACCTACGAAAAAAATAAATAAATAAAATAATAATAAAGTAAATAAATTATTTGAATTTGTATGTATGAATATAACATACATATACACATACACATGGGGATTCACTCACAGTCTCTTCCCCGGGTATCTCCGGCCACTCACTAACATAGGCGTAAGGAGTGACGACCCTATTCTGTAAAATCTCATCGAGAATCGTGAGTATATTCTCCCAGGAGATTACACCACGCGGCCAAGGGTCTACACGGCCTGTCGCGCCAGACAAAAAAATACACACACATGCATTTTACACCTTTTGTGTATGTAGCGTTTAAAAGAGCTCTTATTGTAATTATCTATTTATTTTATCAGTGGGTTTAGAGTAATCTATTATTATTTTGTAAATATATATATATATATATATATATATATATATATATATATATATATATATATATAATAATTTACTTATAGTATAATAATAATCTATTATATTATTATCTACGACAATCAGTTAATTTTATCGACTTTTCATCACTCTCCATTAAATTTTACAACTTTTCAGTATAAGATTAATATTTTGTCTAAAATCTTCAGCTTCCCAACGGTGTATTATACTTCTATATTATTGTTTTTATGTTCAAAAACACAAGAATTGCATAAAAATATATTTCTTTTCTCCATAAGTTGGATATCGAATTCGTCTAACTCATATATTTATCCGTTTTTTTATCATTGCCAAAAGCTAAAAATATGATATAAGTTATTTTTATGGAATTTACAAAATTAAGGTACGTTACAGGAAAAAAATTGAAGTATCGGCATTTAATCCCTGTCATACTATTTTAATCAAAATGATATTAAAGTCCATTAATATCAAATAGTGATAATTTTTTATTATGATGACGATTGTGGAAAATAAATTTGATTAAATGGCCTGTATTATTGTAATATAGAAAATCTCAATTTTCAAAAAAATTGTAAGTATAATAAAAATGCAAACGATTTTTAAAACAATTTAAAATAGAAAAATTTATTTATAACATTATGATTGTTTTATGTTGAAATTTTATGTATAATACTAAATTGTTGATTTTAGTTTTTAATTAATATTTCTGAAGATGACGCGGTATGTAGGTAAGATATGTTTTGATTTATTTATGTAATAATAAATAAATTTATTTAGAAAAGAATGTTCTATCAATTTCTAATTCTTTATAGTTAGAAAATTGAAACTTAAAGTCCATTTAATTTTAATATTTGATTAAATCGTAAAAAGGTGTAAAATGTATGGTATAAAGTGGATCTCTGATAGTTAATTCCTGTAACATCTCGGGAGTTTGGTTTCCACCAGGGTCATGTTCGCCTTTGCACCGTTAGACACAGGTTAGATGATTATAGGAGTAGAGGGAGAGTATAGTTTAGATCTTAGAGTAAAGATGGTGTGACATTAGGAAGAGAATGATCTTAGTTATATGAGGAGAGGAATCAGAGGGAAGAAGCGACTGATCGGTGGGGAGGTTGAAAATGATACGTGAAGCGGTATATTGTCGGAGCGGTATATATTCTGTGAGGATGTGGAGTATTGAGAAAGGAACCTGACATGATCGACAGAGAGGCGGATGTCCGCGGGCCATGAGATAACCGTGGGTCAAACGAGAGTGTCCTATACGAAGTCGCGCGAGCACAACTTCTTCGCGTCGAGACGGCCGGCAGGAGGACCCCCAAGGGCCAACACGGGGCCGAATAAGGCGAAGCTTGTTGTTCCCGAGGGCCGCCCACTCACGCTGCCAGCAACCCCATATGCTCGATCGAATTGAAGTGAGGTCAAGCAAGCTCACACCCAGAAGTTCAAGACCCTCGGAAACCGCATTACGTGCCGCTAAACCAGCCCGATCGTTCCCCAAGATCCCACAATGTCCCGGAACCCAGAAGAAAACAATGTTGACCCGGGAGGGAAAGGATGCAAGTGTGGTATGAATTCTTTGGATGAGGTAGTCACAGGAATATATGTTACGGAGAGAGGAGAGCGTGGAGAGGGAATCGGTACATATGATTACTTGAGAGGAAGATTACTGGCGAAGAAGGAGGGACTGGAGGATGGCAGTTACTTCGGCAGTTACTTTGGTTGTCTTTAACACGAAATTTAATTTTCATACGACTTTTCTTTTTCGCGACAGACTTGTGGTAAGTCACACACACGCACACACTGACTTATTTGGTACTTGAGATAAATTTTGTAGGTCATTAAATTTTACAAGAGCTGATTCGAAGCAATTGAACATAGCATCCTTAGGCTCAGATAAAACTAAGTTGAGGTACTAGATATCAATTTTTTTCCTATGATCAGACATAAAAATTTAAATGTAATAATCACTGTCCTCAATACTTATGCTGATGACACGTGCGCCTTATCCGTCCATAATCATCCAACTACTGCATCCCAAACCCTTCAGCTCCACATCACAGCCATTGAAGTATGGTGTCAAAATTGGAGGATTAAAATAAATCGCACCAAATCACCTTTACCCTTCGTCGCAAACCGATGACTTACTGCCCCCCACAATCCTTTAACAACATCACTCTTACTCCTGTAGAACAAATCCGATACCTAGTTTGACAAGAGCCTTACTTGGAATCCTCACACAAGACTGAAACGACAAGAAACTGCTTGAAGATACCGATCACTACAACACTTACTAAACAAACGTTCAAAACTTCCAGTATATTATAAAAGACTCAATTTACATCACTATTATCAGACCTATTTGGACATATGAAATCGAGCTTTGGGGCTCTGTGAAACTATCAAATTCCTCCCGCATCCAATCCTTACAATCCAAAATCCTTCGCAAAATCCTGAATGCCCTCTATTCTGTCACAAATCAACTCCTCCATAATGACCTAAACATCCTATTTATTGCAGACATAACCCGTGATAGATACTCCTCTTTTCATTCTTAACTTCCTGCCAACACAAACCCTCTTGTTCGTAATTTATCTTCCTTAGATATCCCTGATAAACCTCCGAGGCGACTGAAAAGAACTGACCTTACTGGACTTACTGCCTTAAAATAGTGAAGTGCGACCACTGGGTTCTTTCTCAAGACATTTTCATGGTTTTTTTTCCCCCTTCTGCATATTAACTCATTTTGTTCTTTGATACAGTTGTAAATAACTATAAATAAATAAATTTTAAAAAATATAATAATAGGAAATGAGTTTATGAGAGGTGCTTGTATGTTAAGGCGTTAACAGACACTATCATGCGTGAACACACAAATTAGTGAAGCCTCCTGAAAACGTGATATTAAGATGTTAATACAAGGAACAAAATCCTAAGGCGGAATTAATACTAACGCACTCCTCTAGTCTAAGGATATTCATCGGTATAAGATATTTAGGCATGATTAAATAATAAATACGTTTAAAAATTCTTTATTAATGAATTTATCCGCTTATGCATTAATGATCTTCTATGGAATTTGTTTAAAAACACACTGCAAATCTTTGTGTATCAATATAATAGAGAAAATTAATGGATGAGAGCCAACTGATTTAACTTTGTCATACTGCTCAAATTGACGGTTGTGATTCAGTTATAGGATATTCTTAAAGCAGAAAGAGCATACTTAAATTCAAAATTAAACAAAACTTGTTTAGTTTTATAAATTTACTTTTAGGACTTTTTGAATACAGAAACTTTTCAGGTTACGCCTGGATGGTTTTGAACTTCAGGGCTTCATCCGAAACTTTTGTTGCTTTTGTTATATCATTTTTCAAAAGTTAATTTGTTGGGACATTAAAGAAAATCTGAAACTTTGCATAAACTGAAAGTAAGACAATGGACAAATTAATTAGCGCTAGGGTTAGAATACTTCGTTTTCATTTAAAGAGCTCCCTCAATTAGAATATCCCTTCAACCTCTTTTCGTAATTATCTTCCTTACCTATTTTCAAATAATGAGATTATCATTTTAATTAGCTCTCTGTTATCTGGAGTTCAAAATTAGCATTCATGTTAAAATAATTATCATTGGGAAGACCGCATAAACCCGTGTACACCTTTTCTTCAATTATTGTGAATATAAAAAATGTTGGTGCGCGCAACACACTGTCTTTCCTCATATTGTTATGTTAGAATTTTTTTTTTTTTTAATAAATAAATCGTTTGAATAACACTTCTACTTCCACTTGTCTGCGACTTGATTGTTCCTTCTTTAACAAATTATTAAAACCATTATTTTCTAAGTGTTTATGTTTATGAGAAATGGGTTCTTGAACGTCAAGTTCAAAGAATCTTGTCTGGGTTTTGAGTGACATATTAAAATTGTTTAATGCATCTGTTGCTTATATAAATTAATTACGTAAGCCTTTTATCAAAATATTGTTCTAGACAATTTAATATAATTGCAATACTGTTTCGCATTAATAATAGAGAATGTTTAGGTAATTTAGACTAAGAAAATACAAAAATACGTCATTTGAGAAGTATTGGAAAGTATTGCGATGGTGAACATTTTCGAATTCCAGTATTCAACGGAAATACACAGGGTTCTCTGCGTCCAAATATCCAAGTCCCACAAATAGGCCTGTGTGTGTCTATAGGGTAACTCCCGGGCGTGCACAAAAAGTTCTATGAAACTGAAATTTCATCGATGTAAAATTTGATGGGCTTTAATATGGTGTAGGTTCGTTCCAATTGAAATAGTCTGACAGGGCATAAATACCGATATGTTAAATTGTCTACTTCTAAAGTGTCTTTAATTTTGTAGATTTAAAAAAAAATGGAACATCATCTTATTAGCATTGATAAATAACGGGTAAATATACAAGTTGAGCGAATTTGATAAACAACTAAAAGAAAAAATGCAAACATATTTTGTATGCGATTTTTGTGTTTTTGAACACAAGAATAGCAATATAGATGTATAATATACCGTTGGATAGCTAAAGATTTAAAAAAAAAAAACTTCTAATACATGGAATGAGAGTTATGAAAAGCCTGTAAAACTAACTGATTGTTGTAGATAAAAATATAATAGATTATTTAATAAAACACATGTTTCTATTGAAATTCAAAATAATTAATTCGTTAACAATTTATTTGTATCTTTAAATGTATTTAAAAATTCTTAAATTGATTTTAACCACGGAGGTAAGTAAAAGTCTTGTGTTGCAAGCACCAGTTTTTTAAGATTTCCAAACTTTTCTAAACAAACATATGCTTCCTTTAACTAGTCTGCATTATTTCTATCGCTGCGAATAACTGAACAAGAGCAAATATTTTCGACTTTTTAATAAACGTCCGTTAAATTAGTTTTAATAAACTAGACTTTGCTATATATAGCGCTAACCAAGAAGATGTAATATATAATACAAACACATACATACAAAACATGGCAGTTTTACTGGCCGCAATATTACTGGAGTCAAGTTGCGTGCTTTGCCTATCGACCGAGTTTTTAACGACTTATTTTCTTCACATCCCATTCCTTGCCCTGCATTAAAACACTTCAATGAAAATTAAGTCCAGAAGATTTCTTTTTTTATCACGTTTTTAACGAAATAACAAACGCAATAAAAAATAAAAAATTGGGTTAAAACAAACCGCGCTTAAAACTACATTTCCTCACTTCTATACTTAATATAATCTTTCAAGTTTTTATTTAGTTTCCATGAACAATCCTTCCATTATTATGGAAATTTGTTATCAACCTGTGAATTTTTATTTTTTTTTCCTCTTATATTCATAAATTCTTTCATAGTAATGTACATAAATTTCTTATAACTAACACAATGGGAGCTAGTAAAAATAAAAAATGTTAGAAATTTAAAGGAAGATGTTTGATATATTCAGAACTTCTTTTTAGATGAGAATCATATGTTACATTAAAGAACATTAAATCAAACATGGTTAAATAAACATTGTTGGAAGATATGTGAACTTGTGAAGCCTCTAAGCTCAGTAAATATATAGATTCGTATTGTTTCTAGGCCAACGGCCGTGCAATGAGGTGATTAGGCTGAGATCACACTCAGCCACCAGGTTTTTCTACCAATTTTTGAATGCTAACTTTATAGAGGTTAAGTCTGTCCCAGGAGGGTCTCCAAACCCTAGGGTCGCCTCACGGTTGAAATAACAAAATAAATAATATTCTGCCCCAGCCTGGATTCAAACCCGGGTCCTGGAGATTAGTTTTTTTTTTTTTTTAGAAACAATATTGCTTTATTGAGAAATAATACAATCTGCCACTATCTTGGGCAATAAGTATTATAGAGATAAAATAAGTCATTCATGGAGATTAGAATAGTACTCTATCCACGCTACCCCCTTTAAGATCATTTGATACGTACTAAAGTTAAATAATTAGTCTTTAAATAAATTAATAGATGAAAGTTAATTTTTGGTTGATTATTTTTAAAAATGACACTGTATAAAAAAAAAAAAACTCAAAATTTGAGTTTTTAGATACGTAGAAATCAAACAAAGAATTCATACAACGAAAAACAATCTTCGCCTTTCCACCATCCGTGAACTTTTTTTCTGAAACTACTGGACTGATTTTTTTCAAATTTTACACAAAATAAGGGAGCATTAGAGAATGAACCTAACACCTCAAAGTTGATATCAGCCGATTAGTTTTAATAGCCGATTAAAAACGTTTAAATCAATAACTCAGTTATTATTGAAAATAGAGAACAAAAATTAAATGAGTTTTAGAATAAGGACCCCGTGACTAGTCATAAAAAAATAGAAATTAAATTTTACTTATATACACACCCATAACTCAGTTATGTTTAAAGATACAAAACTAAATATATAAAGTATTAAAATCAAATCAGAGACATTAAAAATTCAAATTAAAATAAAGAGAGAGAAATAAAAATTTAAATACCAAATAATGAAATAATAAACGATTATGTAATAATTTGAAGCGATTTCTTATATTTGATGTAGCAATTATAAAATTTATGATGTCACATAAAATTAAAAAGTGGATTTGGAGAGGCATTAAAAAAACAGATACTTTGACACTCTTCCAGAAGACCCCGACCTAATTACTACTTACACTAGGAGTATTATTAAAAATTCATTGGTTCAAAAGAGATTCTCAGAAATAAGACTATTATATCTGAAACAACAGAACGACATTTCTTAGAAACCATGATTTTTTTTTTCGGGAATTCCAAATAAATAATTATAAATACGTATCCCTGCATAAAAGAAAACTACACAATCAATAAATGATTCACTTGGTTTATTCCACAATAGCGGCGATAAGAACAATTTTAATCTGTCAAGTGTGAGGAACGAGATAAGAGAAAAACAAAATTAGTTCAAGATCACGCTTATCAAAAAACCTGTTTGCTCAAGTAATCGCGACGATATGTCAACGATAAATAATTCCTCAAATAATCAATTATTTACAATAAATTCACATCTGAAGCTACAATAAATAAAGTAACCAGTTGTATCAACCGCAGCTTTGCTCACGAATACTTTATTTTGTGTTCATCTGCATTAGAGTAACTAATAGAAACACTACATTTGATATCAGTCAAACAATTGCCCTTTCAACTAACTTCTTCTTCCTGTGGCGCTACAGGCCGTGTAGACCCTGGGCCATCGCGGTGTAAACTCCTGCGAGTTTACACTCACGTTTCACGATGCGATTTTTTAGTGTAGGGTCATCACTCCCTACGACTAATTTTGTGAGTGGCCACCCATTGGCTGACGGGTCTCACATACCCGGGGGAGAGGTTGTGAGTGAATCCACAATTTTTTACATCCTTATAAAAGCCCCGCCAGGACTGGGATTCGAACTCAGAACCTGTAGCATGAGAGACTAGCGCGCTAGCCACTCAGCCACGGGCTCCTCTTTCAACTATATACAACGAATATAGTTACTACATTTTTAGGTTGGCTCGACAGGCTTTGAAGACCCTTGGCCGCGAAGTATGGTTTTCTATGATTCCACTCAGCGATTCTTAATTTTATAGGTCAGGGTCATCACTCCTTATGCTCATTTTGTGAGTGGCTACTTGTTTTTTACAGGTCTCACATACCTGGTTATTAATTAGTGCTAGATATTAATTGTATAATGTCAAATTAACAATAACATAGAAGTGGAAGTATGCATACCCATAATCATATGTTATATTTTTAATACATCGTTGTTTGTCTGTTGGGGTTTTAAACGCCCAAAAATACGCCAAAAATCTAAGGTCATCAATATCTGGATATGATTTTTTACAATAAATTCACATCTGAAGCTACAATTAATAAAGAGACCAGCTCTATCCTCTGCAGTTTTACTCACAAATATTTCAGTTAGTGTTCATTAGCATATATCTGAGTTAGAGTAACTAATATACACACTACGTAGCTATCGGTCAAACAGTTACCCTTTCCACTATGTGCAACAAATGTAGTTATTATTATCTTTTTTCGGTTTGAGCGAAAGAGCTTGGAGAATCTTGGTCCCGTGGTATGGGTTCCCTAAGATTCCACACCGCGATTCTCGATATCTTATACGGTAGGATCATCACTCCTTACGCCTACTTTTGTGAGTGGCCACCAGTTGGCTGAAAGGTCTCACATATCTGGTTATTACCTAGTGGTAGTTATTAATTTTATTCTGTCAAATTAACAGTATCATACAAGTGGAAGTATGCATACTCATTATTACTTCATATGTTTTGCATTAAAACATCGCTGTTTGTATGTTGGGGTTTTAAGACGTAAAAACCTAAGATCATCAATGCCTCAATATAAATGTTTACAATAAATTCACATCTGAAGCTACAATTAATAAAGTGTCCGGCTGTATCTACCGCAGTTTTGCGAATATTTTATTTTGCGTTAATTTACATATATCTGCATAAGAGTAACAAACACACACACTACTAGCTATCGGTCAAACAGTTACCCTTTTAACTATGTACAACGAATATAGTTATTACTTTAAAACCCTACTTTTTTAAAACCCTAAGGTCACCTGTCTGCATTTAATACGTATACTCAACCTGTACTAGGAAAAACTATAAAGAAACAAATCAAATCAAGACTGGTGCGCGCAACTGAAAGTCGTCAAAACAAAAGTGGGGCCTTGGTCCTCATCATGTCGCTCAAACCGCAGAGAAGAAGTTGTCCTGGCCAGATTGAGGATTGGCCACACTAACATGACCCATCTTCATCTCATTACCAAGCAGCCACCTCCTAAGTGCCCACATTTAACAGTATCCTGACTATCAGCCACATTTTAGAAGAATGCCTTTCTTATAGGACAGATTTAAACGAATTTGGGCTTATACCTAATATATCCTTCATACTTTCCGATAATGAAAACAACATCTCGGCGCTGTTCAGGTTTCTTAAGAAACACCTACTATTTAATAAAATATAGTCTTTTAATTTAACTTATCTTTATTTTATTTATTTTTTTTAATTATTTATTTATTTTTTTACTATTTTATCTAATTATTATACGCCTAGTTTATTAGTTTTGATTTATTTATTTATTTATACTTAAAGAGAACTATAGGCGTTGATGACCCCTGGGTTTTACGCCTCAAAACCCCAAACAACAACAAAAAGACTGGTGCGCGCAAAATACAACTTTTACTTACCTCCGTTATTAAGATCAATTTACGAACTTTTAAATAAGATTAGAGATGAAAAAAGGTCAAAACATTATGACGAGTTTTATTATTATCTACAATAATCAGTTAGTTTTATCACTTTCCATATCATTAAACAATTTTTTATAAAATATATCAATTTTCCTTAAATCTTTAGCTTTGAAACGGTATATTATGAATTTATATTACTATTCTTATGTTACTATTTTCTCTCTTATTTGGTTATCGAATTCGTTCAACTTATATTTATCTGTTTTCATCAATGCTAACAAAATTATATGGTTAATTTTTTCGAATAGACAAATTTGAAGGTATTATTGAATAATAAAACATAAAATATCTATTTAAGTTATATCAGACTATTTTTATCAGAATGAAATTTATAGCATATTAAAGCCCATTAAATTTATAATGTATTGTAAAAAATACGTCAACCTAACTGGAATCCGAAATAAAGTGTACTTGATATTTTTTTGAGATAACGACACTTATTAATATCAATCTTTTCTTTATCAGTTCTAGTTATTTTGGGAACTGATTTCACGTTTATCGAGGAAAGACATGAAAACATTATTATTACTTTAATTTATTTGTAAGAGTTGTACGATTTATATAGCATACATAAAAATAGAGATAACATATATATATATATATATTTGTTATTATTATTCGAGTTTAGTAACAATAATTAAGGCCTCCCTCTCTCCTGCTACAATAGAGTGATTTTCTCAACATTTCACTTGCCAAGAAAAACATATATAAGTTTCGTTACTTTTTTCTTCACACTTACCTAATTTGCCAGAGAGAAAAAGGTAGTAACTGCAACTTACCTGGAAAATAATAATATAAATTACTATATATATATATATATATGAGGATCAGTAATATAACAAAAATATTTAAATCATATATTTCCAAAAAATAATAAATATATATATATATATATATATATATATATATATATAATATATATATATATATAGTATTATTAGTTAGTACTTAAAGGTTATTTTATCTATTTCTTCACAAAATATTTCTATTTTTTTCTATTCATCTAAAGTTAACAGATTTTCTTTGTTTGTTTTGCGATACCGTTTCTTGTACCTTCATTTATATTCAACTCTGTCAAACGGCTGTCGCTACTGCTGTAAAAATTTACATACTTTGGATATGTAATTTTTTTTTATAAATAAATATGTCAATTCATTTGTTTGTTTTTTAAATTAATGTATCTTTATGCTACCAAAGCTAATCGGACGAGGTTTAATTATGATAGGTATCTTTAACGAGTACCTGACATCTCACAGGCTTAGAAAGACCATTTTTCTTCCCCTCCAAAGGACGGCATGATTAAGGATTTCTAACTACCTTATACAAATTTCTACAGCCATCTGCCATGTTTAAACTCGCGACCAGATCAACATATACTAAGATTAAGATTTTTTTGTAGAAGCTTGACTTAGGGGCCGAAATTTCATTATGTTTCTGGTAGAAATAAAATGCATTTTTTAGGACTGGCTTTATATAAAAAATACATATAAATTTAAAAGCAATTAGACCCAAAAAATAATGAAGATAAATAATGAAAACAAAATTCATATTTCGGCATTGTTAATTAAATATCGTTACCCCGATTTACCTACCTCCATTAATTTATTTTATTACAATAAAAGTAAATAATAATCGTAAAAAAGGAGGCGAGAGGGTAGGGTTAATGAACAGAATGGTAGATATGTCTCCAGGCAGCGTATCTCCGGAAGTAGTCCATTTAACATAGACCAACCAGGCCATATCCAGTGGTCACTGGTCCAGCCTAGTATCTACAAGACATCATAAAAATAAAAAAATTATAATCCTTTTTATATATTAAAAATAATAAAATGAAATCTATTTAATAATTAGGCCTCACATCGTAAATACATATTTATATAGAATGTCCTATAAATTCATAAATATCTCGTCATATCATGAGAGCAGATAATACCTTAACTGGAACAAGTTCATAAGACCCGTAGTCCGAGTTTCAACTGTTAGGGGGAAATAAAATTTCGAGTTTTTTTGCATTTATTCATGGTTTTCGTCAGAAAAACTTAAATATATCTACTTGATGTGCACACAAAGAAAAACAGGTGATACCAAAGGTCAAGAAGTCAAACTCCCAAAATAAGACAGGAAATGTCGCACAACTTCATACAGAATATTAAATTATAATATTTCTAAAAATATTCCGACATTTCTTCCACGCTATTACTCTTCTATCGTAAGGCTTTAAATTTCCTGAATCTCAAAAAAACTTCTTCATTTAATAAGCTTTAAAATAAAACAAAACAAGCCTACCATCACTGGCCAATCAAGGATGCGAAGAGGCGAGAAATAAGAAAAAAATTACCAAAAAGACAAAAATTAGAGGTTAATTTTCAAAAGGTACTAAAGATTATTTATTTTCGAAATTGGTGTTTTGACATACTTGTATATTAATGGTTTAATTTTATCTAAATCCGTCATCAGATTTTACCTAAAAACATAGAAATCATTTAAAAAACAGATTGCGAAAAAAAATTGCATTTCATCCAAAAGATACTAAATCCACATTTCATTTCGTTCCGAAAGGTACTAAAAACATTTCCTTTCAAAACGTACTATATCCTGTGGAAACAGACAACCATTACATTAATTTCCTTCAAAACGGTACTATACGTATATCCTATTACATAGCAGAAGCACCTAACTCCTTATATATCACTAATAATTTATTGTTTTCTTCATTTTTATTGGTTCATTTAGCACGTTTTGAATCACCGCTATTATTTTGATCAACGGTTTTAACCTAATAATCACCTTTTAGGATGTTTTAAACAACTTAATTGCGTCGCTTTGGTTCTCAATTACGTTGATTTTTCATAGTATTACTATTTGCAGCCACATAAATTTGATAAAAGTTGTTAATACAGTAAAAAAAAAAAAAAAGACCTATATACTTATATATTCTATTGTTCTTACTGGCCTAGTTTGCAAATATTAATATTAAAGTTTTATTATATACGTATTTATTTGAGTGAATAAATTTATCTTTAGGTTATTTAAAAATAAAAAAATTGATCCATATTTTTCACTCAACAATCTAGCAATTTTCCGTTTTCAAGAACCCTTATATATATATATATATATATATATATATATATATATATATATATATATATATATATATATATATATATATTATAAGGCAGAAACCAGCCTTGCCAGCTTATTATTGGGTTGTTTTACATGAAATGTTCGTTTTTATAGTTTCTGAAATACATAAAGGATTTAGCAGGTCTCTGTTTTTTTCTTCCGAATATTTACATATTTAAAAAACAGTTACTAATCCTCCACCTTTGTATTATAAACATTAGTTTCCCAATCAATTACCCACTCTTTAGTATACCTCCAAATATGAACATGGGAACAAGCGATTTTCGAGTAATATTTTTGTACGAGTTTAAACTCAACCCTTCAGCAGCTGAGGACGCTAGAAATATTTGCAAGGCGTTTGGGGAAGGGAGTGTTAATTAACGGCCCAGTCGCCGTTGGTTTGCAAAGTTTTCAGTTGGGGATACCGACATGGAAACCTTGTCCCAAGGAAGACCTCCGTCCGTAATAGACAACATGTCCTCAAACATACAGTAGAAGGAAACCCCTACCAAACAGTTAAAGGACTCTCAGCAAAACTAAATGCAAGTGCATCTACCGTTTCCAGACATTTAAGGTGAATTGGGAAATTAAAAAAGCTCGATACATGGGTACCTCATGATCTCACTGAGCGGCAGCTAGACCCCATGTTTCAAAACATACCGTGCAAAAATTGAAAGAACTGGGCTACGAAGTTCTTCCGCACACACCATATTCTCCCGACTTGTCTCCAACAGATTACCACCTGTTCAGGAATTTTGACAACTTCGTCAAATTAAAACTTTTTGAAAATGATCATCAAGTGAAGAGTGCGTTTTCAGATTTTGTTTCACTCCAAAGCTCAGAGTTTTTCAGTTCGGGGATAAAAAAGTTGGTGTCACGTCATATATATATATATATATATATATATATATATATATGCATGCAATAGAAAGGACAGATTAGAGGGTCCTTGGAAATGGGAAAAATCTGAAACGGAGAGAAAAAAGGAAATAAAAGGATTTTTGAGTGAAAAATATGGAACAATTTTTTTTCATCTAAAATAACCTAAAAATATCAATATTGTCGAAAATTGAATCCTTCTTAAATAGAAAAACGAGGACTGAATCATCGAAAAATAATAAAATAACTAAGTGTGATATTACTCTAAACAAATTGTTTTATTAACTTTAACGACCCCTAAAGTTTTATAAATTACATTTTGACGTATGCTTTATTTCTTGAATAACCCATAAGTCCTAGTATACAAAATCCATTCAATTGAAAACATTAGTGAGAATCAGTTTTATCCAGCTAACCCGTCATTTTGCCCGCTCTGTTTCGGCTCATTAATTCTGTGTAATGGCACGCATTTCCCTTTTCTTTTTTTCACCTGCCAGCATGGTTTTCCTAATTAAATAAGAGCCTTACGGTGATTAAGAGCCGATTGATTTTGGAGATTAGAAAATCCATTTTTCAAGAATGCAAATGCATCCGCAGGGACCGTAATTGCAGTTCAAATATTATGCAAATATAAGTATACTGGTAGCCCTGCACCTGCTTCGCACGGGTGAATTTTGAATGAGGTGTCATTTGTGTTTAAAAAAGCTCTGTCTCACCGACTTAGAGTTTAAAGATTTGGTAGTTTTAGTTCATCGTAACGAAAAGTGAATTTTTTTTTTTATTTTTTTTTTTTTTTATTTTTTTTTTTTTTTTATTTCTTTTATTCGTATATATTACAATTTGTCATAATAGACAATAATAATAGTGCTACAGGATCTCATTCATACAATATTTACAATATAAACAAAAGGAAAGTCAAATTACATAAATTAAAATCAAAATAAATAAACGTATACAATAACAAAATAAATACAAATAAATGAAGTTAACAAATAAATAAACAAAACATGTCACATTCATACCTATGTACAATATTTACAATCAGCTCGGGAACCCCGGACGGGGCTTGTCCCCCCACGTGTGGAAGGACAAGCAGAGCCCAAAGGATCCCAGCGCCCCCCTCTCAGCCGCATCACTGGTAAGAGCCAGCGGAAGCTAAGTGAGGGCGCCATAGCCACAATCACACCGCACTTGAGAGGAGAATCTGACCAGTGTCAGAACTCCAGCATACGTATTTACAATATATCTCGGGGCCACTGCCGTTTCAACCTTCTAGGTGGGTTGTATGGATGAGTGGAGCTGGATAGGGATCGTGCTAAAGGATTAGGATGATGAATGAGGTTCTGATGGAATTTGGAAAATTTGGATGGAATTAGGTCTGAAATAAATGGAACATTAAGGTCGTGGTGCAAGGTATAGTTGGATACATAATAAGGAGCATTTACTATTATTCGGAGGACTTTGGATTGAAAGGATTGAATGCGTTTGATGTTAGAACGTTTAGCTGTCCCCCACAGTTCAAGTCCGTAGGTCCAGATGGGCTTCAGTATTGTCTTATAAATTAATAATTTGTTCTCAACTGTAAGTTCAGATTTTCTGTTTAATAGTCTGTATAACTGTCCGAATCGTCGATTGAGTTCTTTTCTTTTAAGTCTTGTATGTGGGTTCCACGTCAGTCTTTTGTCTAGTAGTAAGCCAAGATAGCGGACTGTATCTGAAGGAGGAATAGGAATGTAATTGAAGTAAACTGGCGGACAGGAGTTTCGTCGAAGAGTGAAGGTTACGTGTTTGCATTTGGCCTCGTTCACCTTTATGCGCCAAGCACCACACCAGTCTTCGATAAGACAAAGGTGTCTTTGCAGGATTAAGGATGCTGTTTCGGGATCGGAACTGGATGATAGGATGGCGGTGTCGTCTGCAAATGTTGCCAGAAAGGTGTCAGGATGATTAGGAATATCAGCGGTGTAAAGGATGTAGAGAACGGGTCCCAGGACGCTGCCCTGAGGAACACCGGCCTCAACGGGATAAAAGTTGGAAAATTCTACACCACAGCGAACTTGAAAGGAGCGGTTTGAGAGATAGGATCTTAGAATGAGGTAGAGAGACTGGGGTAAATGCGTTTTAAGCTTGAAGAGTAATCCAGCGTGCCATACCCGGTCAAAAGCTTGCGCTATGTCCAGAAACGCACCAGAACAATACTCTTTGCATTCGAGGGCTGAGGAAATATGGTCTACAACTCGGAGTCCTTGTTGAACAGTGGAATGATGAGAACGGAAACCAAACTGGTGGGAAGGAAGGTTGTGAGATTCTAATATAGGCAGGATTCGTTTTAGAAGGAGCTTTTCGAAGATTTTTGAGAGGATGGGGAGTAGACTAATAGGTCTGTAGGATGAAGTGTTACTGGAAGGTTTACCTGGTTTTAGGAATAGAATGATTGTGGAATGTTTCCATAAGAGAGGAAAATAGGTGGTGCGAAGGATGCAGTTGTAGATGTATGTAAGAAAAATAATGGCTTTCTGGGGAAGTTGTCGCAGGATCTGGGGGGTAAGGAGATCGTGTCCAGGAGATTTACGAAGGGTCAGTTTTTGAAGAAGATATTTCACCTCAGATGGATTAATAGCTTTAGGAGGTAGGGAAAGAGGTATTGGTGAGAAAAGGAATTCTTGAACTGTTGTGGTATGATTTCTGTTGGATTCCGGGTGAGGAGTGAATACTTTGGAGAGGTGTGTGGCGAATTCCTCGGCTTTATCTTCATCAGACGCAGCCCAGGAGTCATCACCACGCCGGAGAGGATGGGAAACTTGCTGTATTTTAGGATCTTTTTGGTCACATTCCACAGGGAATTATCTCGAGCTGATAGAGAGGAGAGGTAGGAATTAAAGGACTGGGAACGGAAGGTCGCCAACTCCCGCTTTAATTGCCTACAATAAAAGTTATAGGAGCGGCGATCTGTTGGGTGTCGGGTTCTTTGCCATAATGATCTGGCTCGGCGTTTTGCATGGATGAGGTCAGCTAGGTGTTGAGGTAAATGGTTTTGCTGAGGAGTTCTATTGGAGTGCTTAGGAGAGGAGGCAGTCCAGACAGCTTGCTGAATGGCGGTAGTAAAGGAGTAGACGGAGTCATCAAGGTCATCCGGTGTTTTGAGGGTCACACTGAGGTCAATATTATCGGTGAGGATTTGGCGGAAGAGGTTCCAGTTGACAGGGCCTCGGATAAATGATGGTGGATTGGGTTTCGGAATAGGAGTTAGGGATACTTTAAGGATCAGTGGACTATGGTCTGAGGATAGTTCATCGAGGCGAGTTACGGAATAGTTCAGGGAGCCTAATCCGCTGTGGATGAAGAAGTCGAGGATATCTGGATTACGGTTAGGATCTGTTGGCCAGTAGGTAGGGGAGTCAGGAGGTAGGAGGTTAAAATTTCGGGAATTCAGAGCAGTCAGCAAATTTCTTCCACGAGAATTCGTGGTTCTAGAACCCCACTGCTGGTGCTTGGCGTTTAGATCTCCACCCAGAATAAAATGATTTCCTAGGGAATCCAGGAAGGATGCAAATTCGGTGTTGGAAATAGAGTGTTTGGGAGGGCAATATGCTGATGTAATAGTTACCGGATAGGAAAAAGTCTTGATTACTATTGCTGTGGCTTGCAGGAAATCATAGGTAGGAAGTGGAAGTAAATGATGAGAGAGGGATTGTTGGACAATGATAGCAGAAACGGAATGAGCTTTGCCGTCTGGGTGGTCTGTACGGTATGTTATGTACTGCGGTATTTTGAAAAGCTCTTTAGTGGTTAGTCTAGTTTCAGTAATAAGTGCAACGTCAATTGTTTTGTCTTGCAACAACGCTGTCAGTTCGTCAGTGTGATTTCTAACACCATTCGCATTCCAAAGGAGAATGGATAAAGAATTAGGTGAGGTCATTTATGGTTTTTGTAAGGCAGGAATGAGATTTGATACTAGATTTGTAAGGAGTGATATAAGCGGCATAACAAGAGATTTGATTTCGGAGATGAACGATGTCATTAGACTGGTAAGATCTGTGACGTTTGATGGTGGAGGGATATGAGAAATTTGATGTTGAGGAGTTTTTTGAAGATTAGGGACACTTTGAGGGATAGATTGTTGTACAATAGATTGAGAATGTTGAGGAAAAAGTTGTTCCGGCAGTGCCTCGACTTCATGACTCTGGTTTCCACCTCCAAGCAAGTGGGCAAATGACACATTAGAATTTACAAGTTTAGATGGTTCTCTTCTGCTTCTGATTGGTATGGCTGTTTCATTCGGATCCTGAGGTTTTTGGTATCTGGTTCTGAGTTTCTTGTAGATTTCGCATCCCTTGTAGTTAGCCGGGTGGTCCTTGAGGCACAGGGCACATACAGCGGGTGTTGATCTAGATCTTGTACATTCTTCTGATTTATGCTGTTCACCGCATTTCACACAGCGTGGTATGTGATGGCAATGACTTTTGGTATGACCATATGCCTGACAGTTATGACACTGAACTATTTCTTTCTTTGTATAAGGTTTTTCAACTTTCACACGGGTATAGTACAGTCTACTGAGGTCATAGATTTTTTCGACTCCTGCTGATGGTTCCAAGTCCACGAAGAATAGAGGCAGTGGACTTTTATCTTTTAGAACATTGGTGACTTGCCTCACTTGGAATCCTAATTCTGTCAGTTCTTCTTTGATAGCTTCAACGGGTGTTGAGGAATGTAGGTTTCTGATTACGACCCTTAATGCTCTCTCCTGGCGCAGCTGATAAGTATGAAAGTCAGCTTTGGTCTCAGTCAGATATTTTACAATCTTTCTGTAGGTTTCAGCAGTAGTCGGAGATATTTTAGTATCATTGGTTCTACTTATACAATAATAACTATTAGGATCAGTTACTTTGTTTAAATGCGCACACATCAGTTTAAAATTTTTAATATTTTTAACAAATATTGGTGGAGGTAGTGGTTCCCTGGGTATAGGAGAAGATTCCATGGTTTCTTTTTCATTTTGGAGGATCTCAAATGGATTCGGTGTAAAAAACGGGGATTCATCGGTTATTCCTTGTGATGATGTGCTGGGCTGTGGTTCAGATCCTAATGAGGTAGCTGACGCGGTCGCTGGTGGAATCATTTTTTTATTTCGTCTCGGCGAGGTCTCTGTTTTGTGGGAGACGAGTTAGAACCTGCAGATCTAGATCTTTTACTTGCGGACTTTGAGGACATGACTTGATGAAAATATCTCATTTATTAAGAAAATAATAATAATAAATAAATAAGAATTAAAGATAAAAGAAAGATAAGTTAAAGAAAAGCAAGCCCGAGCTTGCCGAGCTAGCGGCAATCAGCTGATCAGTGACCCTCCTTTCACTTTTTCGTGATTGTACAAAGTAAATTATAACTTTGCTTACCGAAATTTCTCCAATATTCACTGCCGTAGTATTCCTGAGGTCTAGTGATGTTCTCCAGACTGAATTCAAGCGAATTCCTAAAAGTGAAATTAGCAAGAAAATATGTTTATTTTATAACGTCTAGGCATTATTATGCCTAATCATAGGCAGAAGGGAAAACATAAATCAAAATTGGTAAAGTTTATTTGTTTGTTATTTTAAAGTTAAGCACAGAAAATGTAACATTGAATTCTCCCATACAGAGAAAACTTCATTGCTATGTAAATATGTATTCGAAAACTATAGAAATAACAAAGCCCTATTAAGTTTATACCTATTTAATATTTCAAATATACTATTTAAAATACATTTTAAATGTTTAATTTAGTTTCCAGGGGAATCCCATTTAGTTGACAGTGAAACATCTATTTTCATAGAATATTTCAAATAATTACAAGTCAAAAGTTTGGAATTTTCTACTACTTCACCTTTTTATTATTAGTTGGCAAGACCATTAATACTAATATTTCTCATCATACCGTGTTTACAAATAAATAGTAAATGAGTGAATAATTCCTGTTCACACAAGTGCCTAATAACCGGCAGTGGTATTATCTTTATTCGGTGGTCATTTATTGTATTTAAGATGTATTTAGACCAAAGTATATTTGCTTTTATTTATCAATGGACATTTCTGAGACAGGTAAGACATTATATTTCCACACTTGCTATTGAATATACATTGCAATCTACATATAGAGTTAATTTAACAATTTTTAAATGTAAGCCTCTGTTCAATAACGAAAAACTAGATAACTCCCAAGTTACTCCAAGGATTTGTTTCATCAATCCTTCTAGTTTTTAAATATTACAAAGAATTTTTGCGATTTTTTGAGTTTTTTTGGCTGATACATAATTTAATAAACAAATCACTCCGAATCAAAAGTTTTACAAAGAGTTTCCAAAATGATATAAAATACATCTATTAGCAGGTTTCAGGAACTCCGAGCCATAAGATTTTTTTGTATTATTTTTCCCGTACTCTGGAACTTCAAATATAAAATGTAGGGAAGTTATGGATTTTAGCAAATAAATTTGATGTTTGACCACTGTACGCTCGCCAATCGCGTCATAAAATGAATCAGTTTTTATAATTTTTTCTTATAATTTGTTCTCATATTTTTTTCCGTGATCTGGGACCCCAAAGGTTAAATATAGACAAGTTAATGAATTTTGTCCACCTAAATCGGTCATATTTTCTACTGTGTGACGGTGATAACCTCCCGCTTTACCAATAATGTATATTCATAAGTTTTGGGCTTACAACATGATATTAACTTTTATAATTTCTTTTGCATATAAACTTTTCTAAAATCCTTTGCTTTCCAACGGTATATAATACGTTTATATTACTCCTTATATTTCAGGAATAATATTTTTACGACTTGGTTACAGACTATTTATTTTTCCTGTTTGAAGAAAAGCTAAACTGCAATGCACTTTACAGATAAACCTTCAGGAAACAATGCCTTAAGTGATGGTGAAACCCGTATCAAACTCCGTCTAGTGGTTTAGGAGTTGGCGGAAACCAAATAATTTTGTTTATATATAAAGAGATTTATTACATTTATATAAATACCTGTTAAGAGCGATCGTAAAATGTAAGAAAAAATGCTTGGAAAAAGCCTCTGTAGTTTCACCAACCACAACTACTTTTTAACTTTGGATACGTGCGTTTGAAGAACGGTGAAAATCTGACGTTAGCAGAAGAAAAAAATACTTTCTAAAACGGTTATTAAAGTAATTTAAAAAATTACATAATACATAGACAATTGCATACATCTTCAAAACAGAATTATTTACTCCATTTTAAAATCTTGCATCCTGGAATGGAAAATATATATCAAGGGACACTTTTATCACCCGATTCACCGATGAGTTGAAGAGGATTTACCCTTCTACAGTTGTAAGTACTTCCTGGCTTCCTTCCTCTTTCAAGTTCTCCAATCCCGCCGTCCATCGAACATCTTGGGTATATTTTCATTTAAATACTCCGTCCAACTACGCAGCACTCGTCTTCAAACCTGTAAGTGACGCCTCTTCAAAATGCAGCTTTCGACAGATCTTTCCTAATCTGATCCTGGTCCGTATGGATTCTATTCCTTCATATATTCGTCACTCTAATAATCTTCCGACCTTCAAATCCCATCTGTTTAAGTAATTCCTGTCTGTCCAATTTCCAAAATACCCATGATAGATCCAAATTTCTATAAGTTTAGTAAATAAAGCAGAGAGAAACGGTTATTAATTTCTTATAATTTATTTTTCGTTGGATTTACACATCTATAAATACAAAAAATCGCGTGTCACGAAGTATGTTCGCGATAAACTCTGAAATTACTGAACCGACTTTGATCAAACTTCGTAAGTATCTGTTATTTGGTCCAACTTACAAAGATAGGATAGTTTTTATCCATCATTATTACTATTCTAAATGGTTGAAAAATATATTTGCCTAAAACATAAAACAAAATTTGTTTAACTGAGACAACACTGGTTCCCAGTAACCTTTCCATATATTTACATATGTAATTATTAATTCAAATATAAGTATGTGTTGATAGTTTCTATGCGTTCTTATGGTATACAACGGTTATGTTTAAAAGATAAAACGATGTTATTTAATAATTTGGATGTGCTACTTGGTACTGGTATCTTATTGTAACATTGATATCTGACATGAAATAATAATATTTTATTTATCATAAACAGAGTAGTTCATTGCTATACACCTGTATTTCTTATATATTAACTCATTTAACATAGTCACTATCAACATCTTTCGTAGTTTGTAGCAATTTTAATTTAAATTATTTTATTTACCCAATTGAATTCACCAAACCGCAAACAAAGTTAATGAAGTGTTGTTTTTCTTCTATTTGTTCAATGTATATCGATATTAGAAACAAGATATTTATAGTTAAATTACATTAATTTTAGTAATAGGTTTAAGTTGTTTTTAAAATCACTTTTCCCATCAACCATAATTCTAACTTTAGTCTAATAAGCTGCCATTTTATTTCGTTAAATATACAATAGCAATCCAGAGTTATGGCGAGGAACTCTGCTGAGTTAGCACAATGTAGCACCTCCCTCTCCTACTCCTATATATACCCCATGTATCTTAGACTTAAGGAGATCTGTACCAGTAGTTCATAGCATGTGACTGTAACCTTTTGTATTTTCCGAAATAAAGTTTTTTTTTTCACTTCTCGGCCGTTGAGTTTCGGAACCAAAATACCCAAAATTACTCAATATATTTTAGCTGTAACGTAATCTTGGAATATTACTCTGAACGGGCTTGTCCCAGAATAAATAAAGAATTAATTATTGTTATTAGTACCTGTATTACGGAGCGGCGAGGTCTAGTAGATAAAGCAATTGGCAACTACTCCAGATCCCGGGTTCGCATCCCGGTTGTGGTAGAATATTATATATTCTGTTTTTCAGCCGTACGGTGACTCTGGAGTATAGAGGCGTCCTTCTTGGGCACAACTAAATTCTATAAAGTTGGTACCCACAAATGGGGAAAAACCTGGCGGCTGAGTTTGATCTTGGCCTAATCACCACCTTGCAATGCCTTTGTCCTTGAAACAATTCATTCTATAAATGTACCAAGACCAAGACCCTCGAGTAGATGTAGAGATGCAGTTATTTTTTTTTTATTTTATTTTTGTTTATAATTTACTTTTGTTTTTACCACCAATATGTATAAATTAAAGTCACTTTTCTGTTCATCGTAGTATCTTAAAAATGACTACTCAAATTAAGTGACATTTTTAATAGATGTTTCTAGTTTTCACTATCACTATACATTCCCTTACTATATATTTCATATTGTGGTAATTAAAAGTGAGAGGAGCCCGTGGCTGATTTGCTAGCGCGCTAATCTCTCATGCTACAGGTTTTGAGATCGAATCCCAGTCCCCGCGGAGCTTTATAAGGATGTAAAAAAAATGGACTCACAGCCTCTCCCGGGGATGTGAGACCCGTCAGCCAAAGGGTGGGCCACTCACAAAGTTAGTCGTAGGGAGCGATGACCGTACACTTAAAAAAATTGCATCGTGAAACGAGGCCCAGGGCCTACACGGCCTGTCGCGCCACTGGAAGAAGAAGGTAATTAAAAGTAAAAATGTATATACATATATCTTATTTATTTACTAATGGCTATTATGACCAGAAATATTTTTTTAAACATTCATAAATTATAATTTTGTCCAATACAACAGTTGCAGTTCCATTTCTAAACAACGTTAAAAGGGTATGCCTGATGAGCATTTCACGCTAACTCTCGTTTCTTAAATATTTCTTATGAAATATTACCTAAATTCTACGCCCAGATGCACATGATAAGACGGGCGAGGACAAAGTTTAACTATCCAAAAACACAAGAACGATTAAGAAAATAAACAAATACATTTTATAATAAATAAACAATCGATCTTTATTTTAATAGACAAATGTGGATGAAGTTAATATACATGAAATAAATTCTGTATGTTTACTGATTCCAATGTTATATTCACAAATCTAAGAAATCTCTTGAAAGTTTCATGGTCACTTTCTTTCAAAAGCTCAACGAATCTTAAGTTTCACAGAGCTTCAACACTAACTCAACACCCGAAACATTTCGTAGTGAAAGAGTTTTTCGGTCGAAGAATTACATCCAAGTTTAAAGGTAAAATGGAGAAGTGGCACTAAATCCTTGCTTAAATTAAAGGAAAACTAGTTACGCTAGCTCGTGACCTTCCTAGATAGAGGAGTCATCTCTTACGAATAGTATTTACAAACATTTCCTAGAAAGTAAAATTTATGAAAGTTTAAAGATTTCCTTCGTTTCCTGGGTAATTTGACTGACTTTGGTTCTAACCCGGCTGATGGAATGGTCACATGATTTTTTTAAAAGGGAGTAAAAATCCTTGGTTATGCCGTCCATCGTAGAAGACGTTAAGTGGTGGTTCCCAGCCAGTGCGATGTCAGGTACTCATGATAAATTAAACGAACTCCTACTATCCTAATTAAACCTGTATCGGAAAAATTTAGTACACAAACTGTACCATCGTCCGATAAGCCACATAAGCATAAATTTACGATAAATGAATAAACAAACAAACATTCGTCTGAAATTCCAATAGGTTTTAGTGTTGAAACTACAAGCATTTCATCTTCCAAAGAAAAAACTAACTCCAGATTTACGTTAGTTATAGAAACAAGTGTTACTTATGTTTCGGATCAAGACTTTCCCTACCAATTATTAAATTATTTTATTTTTTCCTTTCGAATCTTGCTAGATTTTAAAATGGTCCAGCCTTGAAACGCTGCAGATTGATACAAAATTGTATATAATTTCCAAATAGTTATCGTACATAAAAATTTGATCCACTCACAATTTAGTTGCTGTTTTCGGTCTAATTGCAAGTGCAATATATTTTTTTAACTTAATTAATAAGCCGAGGAAAAGGGATGGACGTTTTGTTTTTATTCGATTTTTTTATGATACGTGTCTCGAAACGTTTTTCTTTATTGGTCAAATACAAAGATCATGACAAAAACTAAGAAATGATTGAGACACTAAAGTCGCTAACTTTAACATCTTAAGAAACCTTATTAAATGTCAAAGATATAGTGTTGTTTGTTTATCCATTAAACGTCACTTATATGCTACTGTGGCTAATCGGACGATGCTGCAGAGGGAGTCATAAATTTTGCCTATCCAGGTTTAATTAAGATAGGGATCTTTAACGAGTACCTGACATCGCACATGCTCTGGACCACCATTTTATGTCCCCTCCAAAGCACGGCATAATAAAGGACTGTTACTCCTTTAAAGACTCGTAAGGAAAATCTGCCTGGTTTGAACCTACGACCTTAGGCATATAAAGCTGTTATGCTAGCCATTACACCACAGGTGACCTTCAAAATATATTTACTTGGAAATACATTTAGAAACAAATGGTCAAGGAGACAGATTTGTAGAAATGGAATTCACCTTCAAGATAAGAAGAGTCCAACGTTGAATAGTCCCCATAATTGAGTATAATTGAACATAAGTGGTAAATTTTGATACATTTTTTTATTTGAGTTTGAATGTTCCCATATAGATACAATAAATTGGTCAAATAAGAAACAAATTATTAAATCAGTAATTTTAAAAAACAATTTGAAATATCTAGAGACGTAATTGGATTAGGTTTTTCATTCTCCCTAATTAGGGCCATCCAATACTCACAAATGAAAATCTATTTTTAATTTATCTTAATTAGATCAAGAGTTATATAATTTTGGACACTAAATCGTGATTTCACCCCCTGTCCGACGTGGAATAGAGGATTGAGCTCTAGTCTACTGTTCTCCGGTTCGAACCCGCCTTTATTCAGTTAAATTAAGCCGCGGGAAGGACAAAAATACTCCCTCATCATACCGACCAATAAGCATACTTCCGCTATGCTCCCAAATTTTCGAACATCTACTACATAAAAGACTTCTTGATGTACTAACAACGACATCGTACCAGATCATCAATTTGGATTTAGAAGACATCATTCGACATTGCACCAACTACACAGACTGACGGAATACATATTCACCGCACTAGAGCAGAAGTTATACACCTGCGTATTTCTCGACGTTGCTCAAGCCTTCGACAGAGTTTGGCACCAGGGGCTCTCTTCAAACTCAAGACTATCCTTCCTCCTACTTACTACCTCATTATTCATTCTTTCCTTTCTCACAGATTTTTCTCCGTGCAATGCTCGCTCCATTTCTCTACATTATTTACACTCATGACATACCTTACAGCACTAATATTCTAACAGCGACTTATGCCGCCGACACAGCGATCTTAACAAAACATAAAATTGCAATCCATGCCTCAGAGATCCTACAACAACATCTAATAAAATTACATGACAGGTTCAAACTCTGGAAAATCCGATTGAATAATGACAAATCACACCACATCACCTTTACTCTTCGACATGACACGAGTCCTCCCTTTTTCTTAGACAACACACAAATTCCACAGACAGACACTACATTATCTTGGTTCGACGTTTCACAGAAGAATGACTTGGGGCCCGCATATTAACAAAAAAAAAGAAAACCTTAACCAAAGACTGTGACTTCTTTACTCACTGTTTTCAAAACACTCGAAACTAAAACTTCGACAGAAATTAAACACCTATACTTACCTACTAAAAACCTATTTGGACGTATGCATCACAGATATCTGGGACAGCTAAAAAGACTCACATTAACAAACTTCAAATCTTTCAGGCTAAAACGTTTAGAACAATTACAAAAGCACCGTGGTACGTTAGCAACATAACTTTACATACTGACCTTAAGATGCCAACCGTCAATGAGCACATACGGACACACTACAAACGTTTCCACGACAAACTACAAGGTCACCCTAACACACTAATCAATGACATGGCCACAACACTCATGCCAGGAAATGCCTACAGAAGGCTGAAGAGGAGTTGGATGAGAGACCTTCTCCTTTAGTAATTCACACTAATTTCATGCCAGGAGTAGGTACCGCTGGGTGCTGCTCTCCCTCATGCCTATCACGCCATGTTTCTTAGCATTGACCACACATTCACTGAGTGCTCATTGTATTATTTACAGGTGTGGATAAAGATTTGAAGATAAAAAAAAAAAAAAAAATTAAGCCGCGGATCAACCCTGAGGTATGGAGACCTCTGGGGCACAATCAGCCGCTTTAGATAGGTTCCCATTTATTGAGCAAATCCGACGCTACCGTGATCTAGGTCTAATTATTAATCCACATTGCACAGCCTTTGTTCTAGAAACAGTTACGAATCTCTATATTACTGATCCCAATGAACTTTCATGGTTGTAGAGGTAATTATTGGTGTTTGATAATAACTGATAAGAACATAAAAAAAAATCTGGTGCGGGCAACACAGACTTTCACTTACCTCCATTTTGAAATCAATGAAGAATTTTCAAATACAGTTAGAGAATAAAATTCGTGAAATTATTAAGGAATATTAATCAAATAGAATTTATATAGAAACATGTGTTGGATTAAAAAATCTATTATATTATTATCTTAAATAATCAGTAAGTTTTATCTTCTTTTCATCACTCTCCATTAACTTTTAAAAGCTTGTGTACGAGATGATATTTTTTCTAAAATCTTTAGCTTCCCAACGGTATATCATAAGTGTGTATTATGCTCTTATGTTCAAAACGAAAAATTGCGTTACAAAAATTTTTATCTGTTTTCTCTTTAGTTGGGTATCGAATTTATTCAATTTATATATTTACCAGTTTCATCAGCGTAACAAGATAATTTAGTATTATTATTAAATCTACAAAATTAAGGTACTTTAGGAGAAGAAATTTAAAATATCGGCATTTAAGCCTGTCAGACCATTTTTATCTGAATAAAACTACATGATATTAAAGCCATTAAATTTTATATCGATATAGCGATTAATCAAAATGTCGGAACGTTTCGAGAAAATCGAAAAAAGGTGCAAAATGCATGTATAAAGTGCCTCTTCTGGTAAGCTTATTTGATGAAAAAGTTTTGTCACGTCTCGGGCTATAGTTGTCTTAAATATGAAATTTCGATTTTCATAGGACCTTACCGTTCGCCCGGGAGTTACCAACACACACACACTACACACCACACAAAACACACAACACACAGACCTTTTGCGGGACTTGGTTATTGGACTCAGGGGACCCTAAAACGTGTATTTCCGTTGAAAACTGAAATTCGAAAATTTTCACGACGATCGCAATACTTCCCTTACTATATATAAATAGTAGTGAAAGTAAAATGAGTACAACTGAAAACATGAGTACCGAAAAAGAAAGTGATAAAAACTAATACAGAAATAATAAATAAAACAACATAAGTATGTAGAGAAATGAAAAAATCAATAAATAGTTAACAAAAGTATTTAAGGTAACATAGAGTGAAGCAAAAGCCAGCTAATTTAAGGTTAATATTTGGTCCGGCCATAAAAACCTTCTTTTTTTTCACAATGACTTGGCAAAAACCAATGTGTTCTGTGCGGAAAGAATTAAATTAGTCTCAAAATCATGAAGTAAAATAACATTTATTTATGTTGTTTCCTGTGAACTGCATAGGTCCAAAGGTTATCAAGACTGAGGTGTTTGGATATGATGGAATAACAGAGGTAAAGTAGTCACAGAGTTCCAATCCAACTAAACTGAATCTATTACATTTAGGCTTTATTTCTGCTAAAGTATGTGTACACAATGATAGGATTGGTTGCAGAGTACCATATATGTTGTTGTTTAATATTAAAAAATATATAAAATATATATATATATACATTATATATATATATATATATATATATATATATATATATATATATATATATATATAAAAACCTCGTTGTGCAAGGATAAATGTAAAAACAATAGTTGCTCAGATTTAAAAAGAACAATTTAATCAGAATTAACAAATACAAACAAAAATGATAGGAAAATAAACAAAAGAGGATTTAGCAATTTTTACATTAACAAATAAAGTAATGAATATACTAACACCGTTCCGGACTCACTCGCTGTGTGTGTTACCCTCCTAATAATAAAACATATGGTATTTTGTAGATAACTCTCACGCGGTTATTTAGCGATTACTGACCTATCGATGGCGTCGACACAAATATATAAATATATATATATATATATATATATATATATATATATATATATATATTAACTACTGTTAAATAACAACGTTAAATAATAGTTATTAAAGTAATAGCGCCTAAAAAAATGACGATAGTTGCGGCGATCCACGTGGGAAGAATGAAAGTAAACAACGGAAATGAAAGTTGTGGGACCATTCACAGAAGATTAACTCCAAACCTTCTCCCACTAATTAGGAGCTCTTAATTGCTTCTCTATATTTCCCAAGTTCGTCTTCCAATTTTTAATTCTCACCAGAATAATTATTTATTTGTTTCATCGATTTACCCAAATTAAATTAAAACAGGTGTTTAGCAAATGTGCAGGTGTCTGCTCATATTTCAGAATTATTCATTTATTTTTCTTCCTGTATTTCTTTATTTCCAGATCGGCTGCGTGAACCATCCATGGGTTTATATAAAAAAAAAGTTATTACAATTACTAGCAATTGACAAAGGAGGGGTATAGGGTATCTCATGCAAAGACACCCTAACTATTTTATGTTTATAATTATACTGAACAGTTAAATAAAATGGTTGATATAAATCAAAACAAACACTTGAAATAATATCGAAACACAAGAGTGAAATGAAACTAAAAGTAAATAAGTTCATGTAAAATAATAAATTAATACATGTATAAGGTAATTAAAAAAAATAAGATAAAGTAAATGAAGCTTGAAAAGAATCAATGAATAAATAATTACTTTAAAAAAATACATTAAAATGATAATAATAAATAAATGGAACATAATAGATTGGATAAAAGCTAATTTAGTAATTTGTAGATCATAAATAGTAATTTAGGAAAGATAATCTAGTAATAATTAGTTAAAAAATTAAAAGATTATGGACAAAAAAAGAGATTAATAGGAAGATCACAGAAGAACGTCTGCAGAAGTCTGGGTTTGAGCTTGCGAGTTGTCGTTTGACTCCGATATTGTAGGCTACAGCACCTCTTACTGCTGAGAGCTGTGAGTGGTATTTAGTGAAGCGATCTTTGATGAAGTTATCGATAGGTTCAATTTGAAGTTCACGGTGCAGTTGACTGTTTCTAATGAACCAAGGAGCATCTACTGATATACGGAGAATTTGTTTTGGAAGTTTGGAACTTTTTTCTTTTAGTTGAGGAAGCTGCGCCCCACACTTCACAACCATACATGAGTAGTGGCCGAAGTACAGTTTTATAGATAAGCAATGTTGTAGCAGGTTTCAGATTAGATTTTCTATTTACGATAGGGTATATCATTGCCAATCTTGCATAAGCCTGGGTTAATTTGATATTAATGTGATTTATTCATTAATTCATTTTTATAAAATTTAATTTTCTCATATAAATAAAAAGTTATAAGCCATCAGGTGTTTATAAATATTGATATAGGTGAGTCCTCCAATCAGTACCGCACTACATATCTGATAAATGTCTAGTCATATTGTGGTTGCAGATACTAGGCGTCAATTGAGACGTTGATTTCCAAAAAGTACTAAAGGACATTTTTTACAAAATTGATTTGTTTACATATTTGTATTCTTATCAATTAGTTATATCTATACCAAAACATCTCATTTCATATCTTTAATATGATGTTATTAATATACTAAAAAAACAATTCTGGATTTTAATGAGAAAAGAATCAAATTAGCTAATTTAATAATACAATAATTAGTGATTTTCGCGCCTCCTGTAAAATTTCCTAGAATGGATATAGTACCTATTGGAAATCAACGTCTCAATTGTAACGACAAAATTCATACGACCCATCGTTCGATTCTCAACGGTTAGGAAGGAAAATCAAGTTCTGAGTTGTTTGCTGTTATCAGAAAAGCTCAAATATATCTGCTTGATGTGCACGCACAGAACAATAAGTGGTACCGAATAAAAGAAGAGGAAATCTTCCAGAAGTTTAAGAAGTTGAACCGTCAAAATAGAAATGTGTATCGCACATCATTCTAAAAATTAAATTTAATATTTTGGAATATTCAGAATATTCAAACATTTCTAGCAGTTATTACTCTTTTGAACTTCTTAACCTTGTGGGAAATTTTCTCTCCTTTCATTTGGTACCACATATCTTTTTCTTGCGTGCACATCAAGTAGATACATTTGAGTTTATCTGATGAAAACCATGTATAACAGCAAAAAACTCAAAATTTTATTTCCTTCCTAACCGTTGAGAATCTTACTATGGGTCATATGTGTAGTATCCGCTCCAAAAATATGACTAGACAGTTATGAGACATCCTTCATAATTTAAAACAATCTTTTGTGGTTCATCAGGTGGGTATAATGATTAATTAATTTCGCTCCTTCTCATAAACATAATGCCCATCGGCCAGCTTGTTTTTCAACTTAATTATTATTCTTATGTAAATTACTTTTTACATAATGTTAATAATAATAATAATAGGCTTACCGAACCCGAAGGTTCGATGCCGATACCACCAAACTTCGCCTGCACAGACTCGTCCAATGTTCACCGGTCAAGCCCAAGTTCCCGAGATCAGCCTTAATGCAATCCTCCCATCGACGCTTCGGCCTACCTTTCGGACGCCTACCAGTCGGTTCAGCGAATACCAACTTTCTCGGAATCCGTTCCTCACTAAGCCCAACAACTTTACGCGCCCATTTGAGTCTCCGCGATGCTATCAACTCAATTATATTCACAGGGTACAAACTCCGCAATTCCGCGTTGTGCAACCTTCTAAACTCCCCAGTGGCCTCATCTCTCTTCGGACCAAATATTTTACGCAGTACCTTATTCTCGAAAACCTTAAGCCGTTGTTCATCCTTCAAAGTAAGCGGCCACATTTCGCATCCGTAAAGAACCGTTGGAAGAATAATAGTTTTATAAGTTCTAACCTTTAAGTTTTTAGACAGAAGCCGCGAGCTAAGCAATTTAGCAACCGAATAATAACACGCATTTCCCACCTTTAACCGGGACTTTATTTCTTCCTGGATTTCATTTTTTCTTGTTATCATTGAACCTAAATACTTGAATTTCTCTACGTGTTCAAAAGTATGACCTGAAATATTAATATCATCAAGATCGCCACCATTTCTGCAACTAATCATATATTTCGTCTTATCGGTATTTAATTCGAGACCTATTTGTTTACCGGTTTTTATTAACACACTTGTATTTAGTTGTATAGTTTCCGTGTCTTCACCTAGTAGTACCAAATCATCGGCATACCCCAAAACCGGAATCTTGTCACCCATATGTAAGCCTTTCTCCGTACTCATCACCTTTTCTATAACATATTCTAAGGCTATATTAAACAAAACAGGTGAAAGGGAGTCACCCTGTTTCAAACCCGATCGCACCTCAAATCTCTCGGAGTAATTATGACCGATTCTAACTTTATGAAATGTTTCCGACAAACACATCTCTACTAGGTTTACTAACTTTTTAGGTATCCCCTGTTCAATCATGATGGTATATAGCTTCTGACGGTTTATGGAATCATAAGCCTTTTTAAAATCTATATAAAGTTGATGGACTACACCGTTGTATTCCAGTTTCTTCTCTAATATTTGACGTAAGGAAAATATTTGATCAATAGTCGAGCGATTCCGCCTAAAACCACATTGGTAGTCTCCGATAATTTCCTCAGCGTATTCCGTGATTCGGCTAGTTAGTATTGACGAGAATATTTTATAGCATACTGGGAGAAGAGAGATCCCACGATAGTTGTTACAATCCGTCCTCGGTCCTTTTTTGTGAATCGGAATAAGTATTGATTCTTTCCATTCTTCGGGTATTTTTTCATTTTCCAGATCTTTTTAACTAAAACATGTAATTTGAAAACGCCCGCTTCTCCACACGCTTTGATTAATTCACTCGTGATATTATCATTTCCTGCAGCTTTATACCGTTTTAATTTTCCTATAGCCATTTCAACTTCCTCTTTACTCGGTGCGTCTACCCATGGTTCAGCGCTCTGGTATTCAGAGGGAGGAGATTGATTATTATTTTCCGTATTTAGAATGCCGTCAAAGTGTTGTTTAAATGTATTTAATATCTCAGTCAGATCCGCAATTATGTTGTTATTCGCATCTTTCACCCCATTCAATAGAGGTTCAAATCTTTTACGCGATTTGTTTATACCTTTGTACATCTCTCTTACGTTATTTTCGCTTCTGTGTTTTTCTATTTCTATTATTTTGCCTTTAAGATACTCTCTTTTCTTATTTTTTAAGAATTTTGAAGTTTCGTTTTTTACTAACCGAAAGTAAGCCACATTATTATCGCTTGGATTATTTAAGGAATTCAGCTTAGCGGTTTTTCTTTTTTCACACATATTTTGACAATCCCTGTCGAACCAAGGTTTGTTCTTTTTATTTTCGATTTTCCCAAGACATAAGTTACCGACCTCTTTAATATTATCTCTGATCCCTTCCCACAATTTGTTTACATCTTCGTTTTCCTCGTCTGAAGATTCCAAAGCATCGAACCTATTTTTTACTTCTATCGCGAATTGTTTTCTAATTTCGGGGTTGTTCAATTTAACAACATCAAAATTCTCGGGATGAATATAGTTCGGTGTTCTCTTTTTTGTATTTAGTTTTTGTCGAAGTTTCGCGATTACTAATTCATGATCAGATCCGCATTCTGCACCACGATACGATCTCACGTTAATTATGCTACTTTGCCATCTGCTTTGTACTAAAATATGATCTATTTGATTCCGAGTATGTCCATCCGGCGATGTCCACGTATACTTATGAATGTCCTTATGTTTAAACGTAGTACTTTTGATTATTAGGTTTTTCGAAATGGCAAAGTTTATTAGTCGGGTCCCATTATCATTACTATATTCATGCAAACTTTCTTTACCGATTGTAGGACGATATACTTCTTCCCTTCCAACCTTTGCGTTCGCGTCACCTAGTATAATTTTAATGTAATTTCGCGGTAACTTATCGTAAACCGACTCTAGTTTATCATAAAATTCGCATTTTACTTCATCATCAATATCTTCGGTGGGAGAATGAATGTTTATAAACGCGATTTTATACCAACGACCCTGAAATATAGCAACCGATATTCTTTCACTAAAGAACTGTACATCCCGTAATGCGGAAAGAAATTTATTCCTAATCAGAAACCCGGTACCTAAACAATAATTACCGCTCCCCCCGTACCAAATAGTATACTTTCCTTCTGTTAACGAACCCTCCCCTGGCCAGCGAACCTCTTGTAATGCAACGATATCTAAATGGTAACCCTTAACTTCATTCGCGACCGACTTTAATGTTAATAGAACATAATGTTAATAGAAAGGAATTTAAAAAATATATATATTTATTGGAATTTACAACTGTATAATAAAATACATATAGTAAATGTGATACATGATATGTTGACATGATTCATATGTAGGGATACTACCCATTGGCAGCTCCCCAAAGACTATGTTAAACTAGAAGGTCTCGGGGCCATCTTCTTTTCAGACGTCTCGGAGGATTATCAGGGATTGTAGAGGAAGCAAGGATTGAAACTAGTGGGTTAGAGTAGGAATGGAGTTTGTCATGAAAGGAGTGGTACCTGGTTCGGGCAAAGTCAGCAACAAAGGGAACATGAAGGTCTTTATGGATGAGTTCATTTGTGACAAAATAAGGAGCATTGAGGATTTTTCGAATGATTTTTGATTGTAAGGATTGAAGGCGAGAAGAATTTGATGGTTTAGTAGAGCCCCAAATCTCTAATCCGTAAAGACAGGATTAAAAATTAAAATTAAAAAGGATAATTGATATGGTCGTCTACTACGTTTCGACAGCGAGGTATTTCCTTCAACGCAATGAAGAGTCTACCAATCACTTTGGTGAGAGGATTAGGCCACTCGATCGAACCTGATAGAATAAAAATAAAATGCAAAATAAAATAAACTACGCTAAGACACGAAAACCGGCTAGGAACTCCTAGCTTCCTCCAGACTTACCACTTTCATTAAATATTTTAACATCATTGTAAATATAAATTAAAAGTAATATGGTCGAGGATATCCCAGAAAAGTGGTGGCATTTTCACCTTTTTTTTCTTTTTTTGTACATTAGTTTAATAAATGCCTTTATAACAAGGCTTTGTTATTAGGTGAAATTGCCACCTCTTTTTAGGGATAGCCTCGACCATATTATTTTGAATTTATATTTACAACGATGTTAAAATATTTAATGAAAGTGGTAAATCGGAAGGAAGCTAGGAGTTCCAAGCCGGTTTTCGAGTCTTAGCGTAGTTTATTTTACATTTTATTTTTAGAGTACACGTTTTAAGACAAGTAGAATCCAAACATCAATTTTTTTAAAAAATCGTCAGTCCGTCTTGTTAATGAAGAAATACCTTAGTCATAGTTATTCGATAGAGAAATAAATACCCTAAAAAACAAAATTAAAACCGGTCGTTTTGAGCTTAGCAATCGTGATTAATCATTTTCCTTGAATATATATTGACAGTGCAGCCGTTCTTTTTTTCTTGTCTCTTCAATTACTCTAAAATTAATTGCCTATAACAGCAATAAGATAACATAGATAGAAACTTTATTAAGGTACAAGGTCCCTCCTAAAAATAAAACATGAACAAAATAAAAAAAATTAATTGTTATAACTAAATAACTTATAATTAAAGGGATCATTTGTAGCTAGGTGGCTAGCGTAACAGCCTCCCATGCTAAAGGTCACGGGTTCAAACCCGCAGGTGGTCCTAGGATTTTTTAATGGTAGTAAAAATTCCTTAGTTACGCCGTCCTTCGGAGGGGATGTTAAAAGGTGGTCCCGAGCCTGTGCGATGTCAGGTACTCGTTAAAGATCCCTATCCTAATAAAACCTGGATAGGCAAAATTTAGGACTCCCACTGTAGCATCGTCCGATTAGCCATAGTAGCATAAAGTGACGTTAAATGAATAAACAAACAATAAACAAACTTATAATTAAAGAACGTAGTTAAGTTTTAGGGCTCTCTTAAACCATCAAATTCTTCCCGTATACAATCCTTACAATCCAAAATTCTTCGTAAAACCCTTAACGCTTCTTACTTTGTCGCGAATAAACTCATCCATTATACATACAAAATTAAAGGTACTTTAGAGAAATAAAATAAAATAATTCGACATTTAAGCTCTGACAGACTATTTCGATCAGAATGAAACCTACATGATATTAAAGCCCATTTAATTTTAAATCGATATAGCGAGTTTAATCAAAATCGTTAAAGCCGTTTTTGAGAAAATCGTTAAGAGGTGCAAAATGCATGGTATAAAGTAGCACACCCGGTCAGCCGATTTTGTTAAAAAAAGTTGATGTAACATCTCGGGCGTATACTTATCTTAAATATGAAATTTCAGTTTCGTGTAACTTTTCGTTTTAGCGCTGGACTTATCTGACACACACACAGTATTCTGAAAACTGGAAAATTTTCAAGATCGGAATACTTTCCCTTACTATATATTTCATAATAGATAAGTGAAAGTAAAAATATAGAACTATTTGTTGCCAATAATTTTCCACTTTCCATTTTTTATTAAATAAATTTCAAACACGTAAATAGAATAAGTAATTTTCATCAAATTTCATTTCTGAACAGTGTAATTTAACAAAACGTTTTACTGAACGAAAAATATTTATCTTTTACAATTCATAGGTTCGAAAAGGCCCAAAAAAATAAATCTTTTTTTATTTTTACTAACTGGCAAAGAGAAAGAAGTCAAGAGAATGCATGTCTTTAATTATTCCTTCCACTTGAGTTGTCCCTCGTTCTATTAAGATTGTCAGTAACAGAAAGAGCGGGTTAGAGAGGTTTGCTTAGTTAACATACAAACAAGCACAACCCTAACGATTGCAATGAAAATACAGAACAGTAACTTTACAAGAATAGTCTTGAGAGGGAATGGGAACCAATTTTTTTATTATTTTGGTCGTTTACAAGTTGATGAAGATAATAAACCAGTATGACCTTATTAAAAACTAAGTAGCAACCCACAAACTTTTCGCCAACCTTTTCGTCCTAAAAGGCCCTTAACGGTAATTAGTAATTAACATTCAGAAGGTCCGACAATTGAGACGTTGATTTCCAAAAGGTACTAAAGGACATTTTTTACAAAATTGATTTTTTGACATATTTCTATTCCCATCACTCTAATTTATCTAAATATCCTATTTTATTTTATCTAATGTACACCCGAATCCTTTATAAACGCAATTTAGAAATATAATTATTTTCTAAAGGAACTATTTAGACATTTAATTTCGTTCCAAATTATACCAAAACATCTCATTTCATAACTTTAATATGATGTTATTATTATACTAAAAAAAAAAAAACAATTCAGGATTTTAATGCGAAAAGAATCAAATAAGCTAAAAATCATTCTAAAAAAAATTCATTTCATAAGTTTAATATGATGTTATTATTATAGTAAAAAAATAATTCTAAATATTAAGGCAAAAAGACCCAAATTAGCTAGTTTAATAATATAGTGATGAGAGATTATCGCGCTTCCTGTAAAATTTCCTAGAATGGATATAGTACCTTTTGGAAATCAACGTCTCAATTATTCTTCATTATATTGATAGAGCTAGGAAAAGATCGTATTATCCGTCCTGTAATATTCCTTAATGAAAATTTCTCATTTCATGTAGACTCGTAAAGAACATTTCATTTCTCAGTCGTTCCACCGCAACTTCTTTCATTAACCGCATTGTAACGGGTTTTGAAGTCAAAGCGGAGGCAAAATTTAAAGATGAAGAAATAAAATCAAAGCAAACTACTAACTCTTTCTAGCGTATTCAACACAATATTAATTATAATATGAACTTCAACTTTGATCTTTAAAAACTTTAGTATAACAGAGACTCGCCAGCAAACTTATACCAAAGCCCCGATAAGAATTTTCGTTAAAATCCTGATTAATTTTAAAAGAGGGTTAGCTAATCGATGTTCTTAATTAAAATCGATTTTAAATTCAACTCAGAATAAGGTTCTACTGACAAGAAATGACGATATTTTTTTTAAATTATGTTTATTTAGAACTGAAAACAATTATAGTTAACCAGCAAATGCGACGTACTGCAAATAATTTCATGAAGGCATAAGGGTATGGGACATCCAATAATACCTATAAAATAAAAATTGATTTGATGAATAAATTAGAAGTAACAAATATAGACTTTATTCTTAATATATATTTATATATATAATAGAGTTAATATTAACTTTAATCACCTTTGATGTAAATGTAAACAACACCTGAATTTATGAAACCTTTTTAATGTATAAGTGATAATAAATCATATGTTATCAAGTAAGCGTGGGTTTTATTTCGTCTCTCTGTTTCCCTTTTTAATATATTTTTCTCGGTAGAAATAAGTGGTGCCGAAACCCGGGAACGTTATTTTGATCATTTTCGAGTGAGATGAAACTGTTTTATCGTCTGTTTTACTCTACGTAAGTTTTTTTTTTTCTCGTTATAACCTCTCTCTTTGTTTATCCATTTCTCTCTTTAAAAATGACAGAAAATATTTCGATACCACCAGTCCTTGCGGAAGATAGAACATTACCTCAGTCTTCAACTCAGGAGATACAACCACTACCGGCTCAGTCGCTAGCGGGAGCACAAGTTCCCATCGGGAACCACACAACCACTCTAGAGTGGGTCAAGGTTTGGACGGCGACAGCGCAAGATGTCAGAAAAGCCATTTCCGAGCTGGAACGCTTTGACGGAGAGGTCGGCGACCTCAATCATTTCTTGAAGGGAGGCGACAGAATTATGGCAACCATTGAGGCGAAATTATCTGAGAGTTAGATGAATTCTCAAGACGCTGTATCACTTAGAGCGGCATTAGTATGCCGGGTCCGTAGACAGATATTAAATTTGATACAGGCTGATGAGGACACGGCGTGGGGCATTATCAAAGATAGACTTAAGAAAGCATTCGGAGGAGGCCGATGGGCCCCGGAGGAAGACATCTTCCAGATGTTTCGGGAAACTAAACGTCCATACCAGTCAAGTGGACAGTACGCCGGATTACTATTAGCCCATTACAACCGCATCACAGAGAAATTGCGGGAAACACTTTCTGCGGAGGTAGTAGAAGACAAAATGGCTTTCCTATCTACTATCCTGAGAGTGCAACTTGCGAGGGAAACGGGAAAGAAAGAGGGTCTTCCCAGAAACAAGACGTTCGTCGAATGCGCTCAAGAGATGGTGGATGCGAGCGCCAGAGACGAGGAGTCCAGGAACGGGGAAGCGGCTATAGAATGGACAAGAGTGCCTTACAGGAGGACAGAGGTCGCCAGAAACCGAAATAGACCGGAAACTTGGAAGAAAAAGGCACCTGAGCCCGATGGTCGAGAAAAATTTGTTGCTAGAGATAGGAGGCAAGGGACAGAGAAAAGGATTTTTCGGAAGGAGGACAGAAAGTGTCACGGGTGCGGGATAGTGGGCCATTTGGTTGCAAGATGCCCTCGCACGCGATGCTTCGAGTGCGGGACTGAAGGGCACATTGTCCGGCAGTGTCCTTATATGAGTAGGAGCAGGAACATGGGCAGAGGAGAGCCTATGGAGGTGAACGCGCAAAGGGTGTGGAGAAGGGACAGATCCACATCTGAGTCAGTGCGTTCGTCGGAGTCATCAGAGACGGAGGAGGATAGGAGCGAACCAGGAGGCAACAGAGAAGAAGAAGCAAAGAGCACGAGGAGGAGCGAAGGGCTACGAGGAGCGGCTGCGAGCAGAAGACATGATGAATGAGGTGAGTGCGGGCAGGGAGGCAACCGCGCTGTAGTGAATAACATCAGGGGGATGTGCGGTAGGTTGTCTATAATAAGGGTTGCGAGAGGATTATGGTGTTTAGTGGACACAGGTAGCTCTAACACAATAATGTCACAGAAAATGATAGAGTTTTTATTCAAAGAAAAGAGGATTCCGAGGGAGTGTCAATGTATGTTAATTACTCTAGGCGGCCCGTGTAGAGTGGAAGGGGAAGTTGAGGTCAAATTAAGTCGATGGGGAATAGAGGGAGGAAAATTGGTGGTTCACGTGGTAGAAAATATGCCGCGAGAATATGAAGGGATAATCGGGTGTGATCTATTGGGGAAATTAGGAACCAAAATAAGAAACAAGGCCGGACAGTGGGCTATAAGGATAGGGAAAAAGTCCTACAGGGGAAGAAGGGCTCAGAGGGATGGACTAGTTCAAATAGGTGCGATAAACCAGGCGGAAGACTGGAGAAAAATCCTTTACCGGCAATATTACGATATTTTCTATCAGGAAGGAGGTCTATTGGGCGTTACGAGAAAAACGGCACATGAAATCCCATTAAAACAAGAGCGAGTGACGTACGTTAAAGAACGGCGGTACACGCAAGCGTTACGTCGGCACATTCGGGAGGAGCTGGATGACCTTAAGCGACAAGGAATAATAGTGGATAGCACGTCCCCTTATAATAGTCCCCTTTGGGCGGTAAAGAAAAAGAGCACGGGAGACGGGAAGCCGGAAAAATACAGGGTTGTAGTCGATTTCAGGAAGTTGAATGAGAATACGGTGGACGAGAAATACCCCATACCTCGTTTCGAAGACATTCTGGACCGCCTCAACGGGGCCACGGTATTCAGTACACTGGTTCTAAAGACAGGCTATCACCAAATTAAAATGCATCCGAGGGACCAACACAAGACAGCATTTTCATTTGAGCGGGGCCACTACGAATTTACACGGATGCCTTTCGGACTGAAAAACGCCCCTATTACGTTCCAACGCTTGATGGACGAATTTTTGCGGGGGATTGACGAGGCGGTATGTCAAGTTTATATGGACGACCTTTTGATTTTTAGTAAATCCGAGGAAGATCATATAACCCACCTGCGCAGTGTTTTTAATCGGATCCGTCAGTTCGGGCTCAAGCTCTCGGGGGAGAAGTCGTCGTTGGGGCAAACCGAAATTAATTTTTTGGGCCACACAATATCCAAAGATGGCGTGAAACCCGACGTGCAGAAGGTGGCAGCTATACGGAACATGGCTATTCCGAGGGATATTAAAGGGATTAGGCGGTTACTGGGAACGCTAAACTATTTTAATTTGTATTAAATTAAAATTTCCACTCTTGTTTTGATGGGATTTCATGTGCCGTTTTTCCCGTAACGCCCAATAGACCTCCTTCCTGATAGAAAATATCGTAATATTGCCGGTAAAGGATTTTTCTCCAGTCTTCCGCCTGGTTGATCGCACCTATTTGAATTCTTAGGAATAATTATAAATTTATAATCGTTAGGGGTGTCTTTTGTACGAGACTATACCCCCACTTTTTCCAATGGTACGAGTTGTAATAATTATTCTTTAAAAAAACCCATGTATGGCTCAAGCAGTCGATCTGAAAATAAAGAAATTAAAAAAAAAAAAAATTATAAATGGGGAAATGAAACTTTACTTTAATCAAGTCATCAAAACTCATTCCTAAAATTTGAATAGTAGTATACACGTATGTTATTCATCATAATTACTCAATATGTAACAAAATCTTTCGAACAAAATTGGTGCATATCGTTACAATTTGTCAGCAGCGGCAAAGTGAGTTAATCCCATTCGTAAGCTTTTAACCAAAAAAAAAAAAAAAATCATGTTCAAAATCCAATTACAATTAAACGTCTTCCCGTCGGAACCTCACAAAAGATAGATACGAAGTCCAATATTATTGTCACAAAATCACAATATTCCATATTACTGAACAAATTTTGATGACTTCTTTTTTCGTTTTATAAAGAGTCTGATTATCGTTAAATTTATTGCTTACTATTAAGTGTAGTATTTGAGTAATTGGAGAGAAAAAAGTTCTTTTTTTTTTTTTCTTTTCTTTTTTTTTTTTTTTTTTTTTTATATAAATCTTATTTATTTATTTTTTTTAAAAGAGAAAGAAATTTCCCAAACCCATCCTTACTAAACATCTAGACGGTAAGAAGATCCTCTTTTGAAAATGTTTAGTTTCACGACCAGAGTAATTTTTGATGCACAGCGATAAATAAGTGATTGAAAGGTACGTGGATGTTATAAGTATAGATAAAATTTATCTATAATTTTTATATGAGAGAAGTTGGTTGAGGGTGCAGTCAATTTAACACTCAATTAAGCGTAAACTTAATTTATTGCTGCCGACCTTTATAATTATAATTTTTATGTTTTTGAAAGAAAAAAAAACCAGAGTATTTTTTTGGTAATTTTTCCTTGAAAGTTTCATATATTCGGACCAATAAGATTCTGAGGCACTAGCTTCCCCGAAAAATGAAGGATTTAAAAACATTATTTTTTTAATTACACGGTTTCCTCTCCCTCCTCCTCCCCACCAAAAAAAATCTCATAATAGAAGAATAACTTTTGCATATAATCTTATCAAAATGAAAAGATAAAGCATACTAAATGGTCCAGATGAGATGAAGTGGAATGAGTCATTCAGTAACACAACATTTTGAATGCGAGATAAAACAACATTGTGTGTCACTACACATTAGCTATTGCTGCTATTTCCATCAAACCTTATCACAATATTTTCCGAACAAATTCGCAAAAAACTGTTAGTTATTGACAGCTAAAAACGAGCAAATAAAGCCTTCACCATTGAGATAATCTCAATTGTATTAAATGACAAATTTTCAAAATTGCTTCCTCTGAAGTAGGTTTGATTTAATATACCAAGTTATCTTAAAATACTTCATTCTCACAAGCACAAATTCAATGATATACCCTATCGTAAATAGAAAATCTAATCTGAAACCTGCTACAACATTACTTATCTATAAAACTGTACTTCGGCCACTACTTATGTATGGTAGTGAAGTGTGGGGCGCAGCTTCCTCAACTAAAAGAAAAAAGCTTCAAACTTTTCAAAACAAAATTCTCCGTATATCAGTCGATGCTCCTTGGTTCATTAGAAACAGTCAACTGCACCGTGAACTTCAAATTGAACCTATCGATAACTTCATCAAAGATCGCTTCACTAAATACCACTCACAGCTCCCAGCAGTAAGAGGTGCCGTAGCCTACAACATCGGGGTTCCAACGACAACTCGCAGGCTCAAACCCAGACTTCTGCAAGACGTTCTTCTGTGATCTTCCTATTAATCTTTTTTTTTTGTCCATAATCTTTAATTTCCTAACTAATTATTACTAAATTATCTTTACTAAATTACTATTTACTATCTATAAATTACTAAATTAGCATTTATCCAATCTATTATGTTCCATTTATTTATTATTATTATTATTTTAATGTAATTTTAATTTTTACTTTTTTTTAAAGTTAATTACTTATTCATTGATTCTTTTCAAGCTTCATTTACTTTATCTTCTTTTTTTTTAATTACCTTATACATGTATTAATTTATTATCTCACATGAACTTATTTACTTTTAGTTTCATTTCACTCTTGTGTTTCAATATTATTTCAAGTGTTTGTTTTGATTTATATCAACAATTTTATTTAACTGTTTTGTATAATTATAAACATAAAATAGTTAGGGGTGTCTTTGCATGAGACACTATACCCCTCCTTTGTCTAAAGCTAGTAATTGTAATAACTTTGTTTTTTATATAAACCCATGTATGGCTCACGTAGCCGATCTGGAAATAAAGAAAAAATAGCTCAAAAAAAAAGCACAAATTGATAATTAAAAACGCTGCGAATTATTACACAATGTTTTATTATTTCCAAATAGCTATATTAGGATATCACTGTTTATATAGCTGTTTAAGCAACTAACCTTTTCGATTTTTCACCATCTTCAATAATAACCGAGTTTTGGCGGAATTAAACCTTTTATAATTTGTTACTTTTTTCCTGTTTATCGCGCTTTCTGAAACTAAAACCCTTTATAAATTTTTTTCTATCTTCAAAAATAACTGAGTTATGGGCGTATTTATGAGTAATTTTTTTTAATGAATATTCGCGTTTTTTTGGTTAACAAAAACTAATAATTTTTTTCTCTATCTTCAAAAATAACTGAGTTATTGAATTAAATAATTTTTAATCGTCCGCCATTGAACAATAATCGGCTGATATCAACGTCTAGGTGTTAGGATCATGGATGAATGCCTAAGTATTTTTGTGGCAAATTTCAATAAAATCGGTCCAGTAGTTTCGGAGAAATTCCGCGGAAGGCGGACAAAATGTTTTTTTTTTGTTATTCGGGATCTTCGCATCGTGAAACGAAAGCCCTCAAATTTTGAAAGGAACAAATTTTTTTTTTTTTTTTTTTTGGACCTAGGTTGATTATTGAAAATAATAAACCTTTAGCAAACCCTTTCACAAATCAGGTATCATATTAATGCAGAATATATAAATCCGTCTCAAAAATATGACATGAGCCCTAAACATGCCTATATTTTTGTTTTGTCTTTTGAAGTGTGTGTAATTGTATAGGATCTGTATTTATTCATTAGCATTTTTTTTTTTTTTTTTTTGAATATCCAATAGTCATAGTAATAGACTTTATTTTTTAACAGATAGAATTAAATATTTAAAAATTATTTGCGCTCTTAAAAAAAAAAAATGTTTTACTTATAATTTGAATTTTCATATACTTTTTACTTTCATTTAGCTATTAATGAAATAAATAGTAAGGGAAAGTATGGCGATATAAAAAAATTTCGTCTATCACGGCCAATAGACTTCTGGTCCCCTGAGACCAAAAGACCAAGTCCTACAAAAAGGTCAGTTTGAGTGTGGTAAGTCTAGAATTAAATCAAAAATTCGTAAAAAACTGAAATTTCAGATTTGTGACTACTATACGCCCGAGATGTTACATTTTCACTAAAATTTGCTGTCTGAAAGTGCTATTTTATACCATGCATTTTTCATTCACCTTTTTACGGTTTCTCAAAAACGGCTATAAAGCTGTTGGGTGAAATCATCATATAGAAGTAAAATTTAATGGGTCTTGATATCATGTAGGTTAATTTTTTATTTAAATATGGTAGTCTGACAAGGCTTGAATGCCATACAATGGAAACTTAACCTTTAGCTAGTGAGGTGGGGTCTACAGGACCCCAGGTCCTCTTTAAAGTTTTGTGAATCCCATAGTCTCGATCCGACCGGCTTCTGAAAACCTGACATTTCCTGATTGTAATACATCATCCATTCCATTTCCAGTCAGTTTTTTTTTTATCCAGCATTGCTTTAGGACAGTGTTATTGGGGTTCTATAGGGTTCCACCTCATCATTAGAGTTCGAATATATTAAAAGTATGTTTCTCAATTTGTTGAAAGAAATGTCTCGTGATCGTGTTATTTTACACTCGTTTTAAATTCTATTAAGAAGCTGGGATCATCCTTGTTAAAGGATCACATGACCAGACGGTCAGAAAATATCAGACTCCCCGGGAGCTTCGGTTTAAAGCTCAATCATTAATAGGGGGAAAAAACAGAAGAATCCAACACATATTGTCAGGAGACCCCTCCGAAAAAAAGAAGAAGATATTTTTGTCCAAGAAACAAGGTTAGGAGATCATCTATAGTTCTCATTAAATGTGAACAAAATATTTGTGGACAATGTTCGGTTTCCTATAGCAAAAATTGAGCCTAATTTTAGATTTGCATACGTTCTTTACAATATATAAGTTTTATTTTTTATCATTTTTCCGTTTTTTAAATATAATAACCTTAAAGATGAGGACTTGTTTTTATATTATTTTAGAAATGTTTTCATTGCTCAGCATATAACATTAAAAAAAAGTATTAATAAAATGTATTTAATAATATCAGGCATTTATTCAATTTTATTAGCATACTTTCGTATGGTACCTATTCGAAATAGGTTAAATTAACGTATTTTACAAAAATAAACAATTCTAGATGTTTCATGATATTAAAAAATGTGGTCTGGGGTCTGAGGGACCCAACCTCACCAATTTTGACTATAAATTTCACCTCATCAGTTAAAGGTTAATCTACGAATGTTTTCATTTAAATCAAAGATTAATGAAGAAAGATTCAAAAGAAAGAGAGGAAGAATGAAGATATTTTTAAAATTTTACGGAGAAAAATGGTATTAACGGGTAATGGAGTGAAAATCCATTTTCCCCGAACGTGAGGCGATGCTGTTAAATGTTCCGAGAAGTAAGACCTCTGGGGGCCACGGCAGATATCTCGACGTCTTGTCCTCAAACATTTCGTCCTCAGAGATAAAATTAAATTCTTAAAACCTTTAGTTGTTTTCAAAAACCGTTTTGAAAGATTTATTTTGGCCTTGGAATACAGTGTAAAATTTCTGGTACGGGCAACAAACGACTTTCACCCACCGCCGTTGTTAAAAATCGATTAAATAATTAGATAAACGGTTAGAGATAAAAATGAGTGAAACTAATAAAGAATTAATTAAAGTAAAGTTCTATAGAAACAAGTGTTTTATTAAAAAATCGTTTACGTTATTATCTAAAACAATCAGATAGTTTTATCGGCTTTTCATTTCTCTTTAATAACTTTTTACAAGCTTCTGCATAAGATACTTTTTCTAAAATATTTAGCTTTCAAACGGTTACATCTATATTACCGTTCTGGTGTTCAAAAACACAAAAATTGCACTAAAAAATATGTTTGCACTTTTCTCCTTTATTTGTTTATACAATTCGCTCAACTTGTCTTTTTTTCTTGAAATCTACAATATTAAAGGTAATTTAGAGGAAGAAAGTTTAAAATATCAGCATTTAAGCCCTATCAGACTATTTCAATCAGATTGAAACCTACATCGTATTAAAGCCCATTACAGTTTACATCCATAAAGCGAGTTTAATCAAAATTGTTAGAGCCGTTTTTGAGAAAATCGTATAAAGGTCCAAAATGTATATTATAAGGTATAAAATGTATGGTATTTGCACTCAGGGGATCCTAAAACGTGTATTTCCGTTGAAAACCGGAATTGGAAAATTTTCACGATAGCAATACTTTCCCTTACTGTGATATATATTTCATATATGGATAAGTGAAAGTAAAAATGCAACAAATTATTGTACAGTGGTTCATTATTTCCATATAAATATATCAGGGTATACAAATTTATATAGCTATTTACAGACAATTGACTTATATTTATACTGATAAATTAATCAAAGGAAAATGGCCAATCACCACTGCTAATTTCAAAATGCCTTGCTAATCTCTGCAGTACCATATCTTTACAGATTTCAGCGTTTTTTTTTTTTTTTTTTGTATTGTATTCTGTTCTCTATGGATTAATAGTTGATGTATTTTATATCAGCTGATTAGGTTTACAATGGTGGCCGATTGAAAAATTTTAATCCAATAACTTTTTTATTTTTAAAGATATAGAATTTTGTTTTTAATATTAATCGCCTACCTGATTAGAAAAATTCAATTAAAGAAAATGTATATTATAATTAATATATTAATATAATAATTAAAGTGTATTTCTTTCAAAGCTTGTAGGTTAAACATGTCTAATTAAGACACTATTTTGTCCAAAATTGTAAGTAATTTTATAATAATATCTTTAATGTAAATCCTAATTTAAAATATCTATGTACCTACTGTATGATTATTCATTGTTCAATGTACCCTTTTTTATATCTCTAACAATAACATCATATATTAATTATTGTATAATAATATTAATGTTCTGCTTTTTTGGTTTTTCCACTGTTAAGGCATGATTATGAGAACAATAAATTCTCGAAACGTCGCATAGATAAAATTGTTTATTCATTGACTGAAACCTGAGAACAACACAAACTTAAATTATCAACAGTCGAGAACTGATCAAACAATATATATATATGAATTTCAATTTTACTATTACTTATAACCCGGAATCCCCCACACCAATCATACCGCAACAGTGCAAAACTTCCTTATGTCACCAATTCCTACCTCCTAAAGCTATCAATCCCTCTGAGGTCAAATATCTTCTCCAGAAATTGACACTCCGTAAATCTCCTGGACACAACCTCCTTACTCCCCAGAACAATAGTAAATGCTCTTTATTATGTCACCAACTATACCTTGCACCACGACCTTATTGTTCCAATTATTTTAGACCTGATTCCATCCAAATTTTCCTAATTCCACCAGAACCTCATTCATCATTCTAATCCTCTAGCACAATCCCTATCCAGCCCCACTCATCCATACAACCCTCCTGGAAAGTTGAAAATGCAGTGGCCCAGAGACAATTTGTAAATACCTATTATGGAGTTTTTAGCCGATTACATTATTCAAAATAATAAACAAAAATATTACACGATGGTTTAGTATTTCCTAATAATTAAATACCTGAATAGGCAGTATATATAGCAATCAACCACAAAGCTTAAGAATGACGAATTAACAATTAACAATACAACTCTGAAGTTCAAAACGCTGCAACCACCTAACGCAAACGCCTCCAAAAACTCAATACATTTTTTCTCTTTAAAACAACTGAGTTAAGGCGTACAGGTAAAATACCAATCTTGTTTATTTTCATCCGAACACTCGACTGAAACGACAAGAAACTGCTTGCCACTTTCAAAACTTACTAAACAGACGCTCTAACCTTCCACTTAACTGCAAAAGGCTCATCTGCATGATCATCATAAGGCCTATCTGGACTTAAGGAGTTGAGCTTTAGTGCTTTAGTAAACCATCAAAATCTTCTCCTCTTCAATCCAAAATCCTTAGAAAAATCCCCAATGCTCCTTACTTTGTCATGAATCAACTCATCCACAAAGACCTTAATGTTCTATATGTAGCAGATTTGGCCCGAACCAGGTATCGATCTTTCCATGACAAACTCTACTCCTACTCTAACCCACTAGTTTTAATCCTTGCCTCCTTTTCCATACCTGACAATCCTCAGAGGAGTCTGCAAAGAAGATCGCCTCGAGACCTTCTAGTTTAGATTACCAACTGGAGTGCTGCCAATGGGAAATTTCTCATGTATTTTTCACGTATTTTATCTCATAGCTCATTTACTTGTATTAGCCAATAAAGTTGTAAATATCAATAAATAAATAAATTGTTTATTTTCTTCTTTTTTTTTTTAATAATAATGATTCTTTTCGGAAAGATTTTTTTTATATTCGATATTCTTGTTCTACGTACCTTGATGAAACGTAAGACTTCAAATTTTGAGAGAAAATGGGAAAGGGCTTTTTATTTTATTTTGTTGGTCGTTTACAAAGGTTCGTTATTGAAAATAATAAAGCAGTATGAGCTTATTAAAAACTACTTATGCAACCAACACATTTGTAGCCACTCTTTTCGTCCTAAAAGGGCCATAACGGTAATTAGTAATTAACATTCAGAGGGTCCGACAATTATTCTTCATTATATTGATAGAGCTAGAAAAAGATCGTATTTTCCGTCCTGTAATATTCCTTAATGAAAATTTCTCATTTCATGTAGAGTCGTAAAGAACATTTCATTTTTCAGTCGTTCCGCCGCAACTTTTTTCATTAACCACATTGTAACGGGTTTTGAAGTTAAAGCGGAGGCAAAATTTAAAGATGGAGAAATAAAATTAAAGCATACTACTAACTCTTTCTAGCATATTCAACACAATATTAATTATAATATGAGCTTCAACTTTGATCTTTAAAAACTTTAGTATAACAGAGACTCGGCAGCAAACTTATACCAAAGCCCCGATAAGAATTTTCGTTAAAATCCTGATTAATTTTAAAAGAGGGTTTGCTAATCGATGTTCTTAATTAAAATTGATTTTAAATTCAACTCAAAATAAGGTTTCACTGACGCGAAATGACGATTTTTTTTTTTTATTATGTTTATTCAGAACTGAAAACAATTACAGTTAACCAGCTACGGAGTGTACTACAAATAATCTCATGATGGCATAAATATATAAGACATCCAATGATACCTTTTCATAAAATGTAAATTTATTTGATGAATAACTTAGGAGTAACAAATAGAGACTTTATTCTTGACCAGCTGCTTCGCACGGGTGCAATTGAATGGGGTATCATTTATGATTAAAAAAGCTCTCCCTCACCGATTTAGAGTTCATCGCCATAGGAGTTTTAGTTTATCGTAACGAAAAAAGTACAATTGGTTAAGTTTATTACTTTCACTTAACTATATATTCCATATATAGTAAGGGAGAGTATTGCGATCGTGAAAATTTACGAATTCCAGTTTTTAACGGATATACACGTTTTAGGATCCCTTGAGTCCAAATGACCAAGTCACGCAAGAAGGTCTGTGTGTCCGTGTGTGTGGTAAGTCCAGCTCGAAACCTAAAAGTCCTATGAAACTGAAATTTCATATTTAAGACAAATATTGGCCCGAGATGTTACAGCAACTTTTTCACTATAATCAGCTAACCAGAAGAGCCACTTTATACCATGCATTTTGCACCTATTTACGTTTTTCTCAAAAACGGCTTTAACGATTTCGATTAAACACGCTATATAGATGTAAAATTTGACGGGCTTTAATATATTGTAGATTTTATTCTGATTAAAATAGTCTGACAGGCCTTAAATACCGATATTTTAAAATTTCTTCTTCTAAAGTACCTTTAATTTTGTTGATTCGATAAAAATAACTATATCATCTAGTTACCACTGATGAAAAACAGGTAAATATATAAATTGAATGAATTCGATATCCAACTAAAGAAAAAAAAAGAAATAATATTGTTTTAATGCAATTTTTGAATATAAGAACAGTAATATACATGTGTAATATACCGCTGGAAAGCTATATATTATCTAATACACAAGCTTGTAAAAGTTAATAAAGAGTGATAAAAAGCCGATAAAAAAAAAAAACTGAGTATTTTAGATGAAAATATAATTGATTTTTTAATAAAATAAAAGTTTCTATAGAAATTCAATTTAATTATTTCTTTAATAGTTTCACTAATTTTTAACTCTAACTGTATATGTAAATTCTTTAATCGATTTTCAAAACGGAGGTAAGTGAAAGTCGTGTGTTGCCCGCACCAGATAACTAGATTAGAAAAAAAATTTGGGATTAATTTTTAAAAGAATGTGAACTTCAAAAATATATTTTAACCAACAATTAAATAAAGGTCATACAGAATCCGAGATTTATTAACAAAAATATAAATTCTATGAAAAATATAAATATCTAATTAAACAACATTGAAATTAATAATTAAAGAAGCACGAATCTCAATATTTTTTTTAAATTATAAAATAATAATAAAAAAGGTTCATTATCAATAATATCTTAGTTTAATTCAAGTGCGATTTATTGAACCCACTAAAAATATTTATATCATTTCGTTATAAAATTAGCGAAGAACCTTAAAAAATTAGCATTTAACACATAAATTCTGTAATAATTACCAGTAATTTAAGAAGAAAAATAAGATAGGATGTATTCATACATATGAAAAGACAAAACACAAATAATGATGAACTGTCAAAACAGTGCCTAATCAGTTAAAAGATAACGTGCTTTTCCATCTTTGACACAAACTAATAAAAATTAACAGATACTACTCTTTATTTTAATGTATAAATAAATAATTTATCATTTATTTTTTTTTTAATATTCATTAATCATTGCAGGAAACTGAAGTTTGCCGGTAAACGAATAATGTAAACACGCAACGGGCAACATAACCTTGCCAGGAGGTTGCAATATTCGATCCTTCGGAAACGCCCAACTGTCAACTATTCGCGATTTTTTAAAAATGTTTAAATCTAAAATTAATTTAATGTTATGAGTACACGAATTAATTCGAAAATAAATAACATTTTTCAAGTATAAGTAAACACTTAAATTTAAAAAATTGACACTTTTATCAATCATACCCCTAATTTTTGGCAATAAACTGAATTATTCAATAATTAATATTATAAAAATAAAGTTAATCATTTCACAGGAGTCTAGTAAAGAGAAGCATTAGCGAAAATCGGCAATCGTTAAAAAAAAATATTTTGAAACAAGTGTAAACAAAGTAATTTTACCATTATTTCCTGAGACGAATGTAAATAGCAGAGAACAGCCAAAACCCAGACGACAGAGAGGAAGAGTATGATCTTGACGTTTCTCCTCATCTCGTAGAAATGTCTTATTATAACTAAAAAAAAGTTTCTAAAAATTACGACTAACGAGTCTAAAATACGAATACGCTATCTCATAACAACGAGCACGATAACAACAACCAACACACGACGAGACCGTTCGGTGAGTACTGACTCTTTCAGTCCTATATTTGACGCTAGGAGCGCCACTTGCTACTACCCCTTCCCAAAATCCATCACTCACATGAAATAGTTATCAACAATTGAGACGTTGATTTACAAAAGGTACTAAAGGATATTTTTTACGAAATTGATTTTTTACACACATTACATTACATTTGTATTCTCCTCATTTAGTTTTATTTAAACTTTCTGTTTGATTTTATCCAATGAATATTCAAGTCCTTTAAAAACGTGATTTAGAAATACAATTATTTTCCAAAAATACTGAATTATACATTCAGTTACGTTGCAAATCACACCATAGCATTTTATTTCATAACTTTAATATGATGCTATTAATACAGTAAAAAAACAATGCTATATTTTAATGTGAAAAGAATCAAATTAGGTAGTTTAATAATATAATAATGAGAGATTTTCGGGCTTCCTGTAAATTTCCTAAAATATTTGTTTGTGTATTTATTTAATGTCACTTTATGCTACTATGGCTAATCAGGTGATGCTACAGTGGGAGTCCTAAATATTACCTAACCAGGTTTTATTATATATAATAATAATAATATTTATTTGTTTTCGGGGTAATCCCCATACAAAAGGGGGTTTTATTAGGATTGGGATACTTAATGAGTACCTGAAATAGCACATGCTTGGGACCACCTTTTAAGGTCCTCCCCTCCCTCCCCGGAAATCCGGCATAACTAAAGATTTTTCACTCCCATTAAAAAATCCTTGGCCCACCTACAGGTTTGAATCCCTGATCTTTGGCATAGGAGGATGTTATGCTAACCACCCTGCTACTGGTGGTCCCTTTCCTAGAGTGGATATTGTACCTTTAGAAAATCAACGTCTCAATTTTATGCATTCTAATACTTAAATCATAATTTATATCGCCCTCTATCTCCTTATTTAAGTATTTCATTATACTGTAGGAGACAGATTTGTATTAAATTGGAAAATTAATCAACAAAGACAATCGAATAATTATGTTAAAATTGTTTTATAATTATCACATCCATTTCAGTATTCAACAGAGACAGGGTTGTAAATATTGATAATTAATTATTAATAAAGTAAAATTGGAAAATATCTAATTATAATATTTAATTTAATCTAAATTATTTACCTGGAGAAAAAGTTGATGGCATACAAAGTCCCTGCCTAAACTCCTCGAGTCCTGAAAATGACCAAATATAATAGTTCAAAACATCGACTTTAATAATAAACAAGATTGTTTAGAAGTTTTTATTATTATCATATAAAAATCTGACTATCCTCTCATGTTTATTCGTTGATTAAGTAAGTTTTAGCATTCTTATTCATCCATATTTTCCGGGGTGATAGAAAAAACAATGCTGATTAATTTTAGATATCAATATTTTATATTTCAATTTGCTACTGTTGATTGAAATGACTAAAATATGTAATAGCATAACAATGGTTGGTTCTGAATGAGGAGCTGCCTGATGAATAATTGTGGTAAGTATTGTATATAGTGTTTTGAAATAAATCAGGATTTCTGCTAGCAGGAATATTTCTATAATAATCCTTAAAACGTTTTCAGAAGTTGATAAATGAGATATCTATCCACTCTAAATTATTAATAAAAACATATATGTAATTTTTCTCAAATCAGTTATGTTACATAACACATTCTTACACTTTGTTCTTCAATTTCTACTGAAAAGAAATAAATTATTTTTTGAATATTACCGATGAGTTGATTAAAAATTCTTGTGCATAGTAATGAAGTTAAATAATTATAAGAAGAGAAATGTATTTATTCATTTTCAATAGTTTTCTAATCTTTAAATAAGGTAAAAACTGGCTGTTTTTTATATCAGAATTTGTTTATGTTTACACCCGAATCAATACATTTTCAGCATAAATATGAAATATAAATTAAAACTGTATATTTTTATATATTGTATATTCTTGTGCATAAGTATTATTATAAATGATAATAGAAGTGAATAGTATAATAATAAGCTTATCATTTGACTAATTAACAATATACTTGTACGATATAATGGGTAACTACTTTGCAACTATTAAGGCAAATTTCCTTATGGCGAAAGTCAAAATGGGAAGGCATAATTAAAAAAAAGAAAAACAAACTATTAATGCAAATAAGATATTATTATTCTCAGTAATGGTTTATTCATATTTAATTATGCAGTTGAAAAATCAGGCTTAAGTTAAAATATAAATAAAAAAATACCTATACTAAAATACCAGAAACTGATAATGAAATATGTCATCAATTTTATAAATATTAATTTATTTCACTCTTAAAAACAAATAAGTTTGTTTTGTTTTGTCCTTTCTGATGCAAATTAATATAATATTGGCACATGCAAATATTGGCTCAGTTAATTTGATCTCTAAATAAGTTTTTTTCTGATATGTATAGTTGAATATAAAATAGTGAAAGTTACCAATATATTAAAATAGCATTTAAAATGTTCACGTTAAATCATAATATTTTTGTACCTATCATTTGTTTTAAACTCATTAGAAAATAAAATGCAGGTTGATTGTGCATACACAGACTTAAAAAGCCCTTTGATAGAGTAAACCATAGCAGGTTTGAAAAAAAACAAAAAAAAAAACATCATGCCATTAGAATACAAGGTAACCAAATTTGTTTATTAAATCATTCATAACCAAAATTTTTGATCAACTTAAATGGTTATATTAAAAAAAAAAAAAATCAGGTGTTACTCAGTATTCCCATTGTAGTCCACTTTTATTTAACCTCTTCATTAATGATATTGGTAGAATATTCACAAATGTAAACTTTTTAAGGTTTGCTTATGATTAAAAATTGTTTAAAACAATTGAAAATCAAAGCAATGCTTTAATTGTGCAAGAAAATCTTGATCGTCTATTATAATGATGCAAAAACAATGACTTACTTATGATTATTAAAAACTTCTGCTTCATTTCAATCAATAGGTCTATTACTAAATCAATCAAATTTCATTATACAATAAATAATATTAATATCAACCAAGTTTGTGTTATTAGAGCTTTAAGAGTTTTATAGTACTCAGAGTTGTCATTATCAAATATCATTATTTGTTTACTTGCTCTGTAGTAAGAACGATGCTTGGCTCTATTACTACACTTTTCCTTAGTCAGAAGTAGTACATGTCACCCACACGGTCTCCTATTTACAAAACCCACTTCCACTCAATAGACACTATTCAGCATATTTTTTTAAATATAATAGCATTCAAACAAAACATCAATTTTGAAAACCTGGACTATAACAGAATCATGATAGACCTAAACTTACTAACATTAAAATACAGAAGAAAAACAGGATAATTTCATTTAATTTACAAACTTTTCAATGGTTATATTAATTGTCCTGAATTATTATTGCTATTTGACCTTAGAGTTCTAAAGTATCCTACCAAATCTAATGACCTGCTTTTTACCAACTACCATCGTGTTTAAAGAAGGAATTATATACATATATATATTGGGTTGGCAAATAATTATTTTTGATTTTTCAGGGTTAAACAAAACTCAATGTATTATAAACATAAACTTAATTTTAATCTACAATATATTTACCATTATTTAACTTGACTTTTTCCCATCTTTCCACTAAATCCATAATGCCATATTCATCGGAAGTCTGGACTTTATTGTTGAAATGGAATTTCTTTCCATTCATAGAATTCTGCAGAGACCAGAATTCTACAGTGTGTCACTTGGAACTAGGTCTGGCTAATTGGAAGGATGGGGCAAAATGTCCAATCCAAGGCTCAATAACTTATTACAAGTGACCAATGATGTCTGGGGCCTAGTGTTGTCTTGATAAAACACAACACTCTTCTGATTTTCTAATTCGGTGCTTTTTTTTTTTTTAATTGACTGATCCAATTTTTTTTATTGTGAGCAGTATTGAGTTGAATCAATTGTTTGCCCTGATGGCAATAGTTCATAGAAAATAACATCCTTGAAATGCCATCATAAGGAAAGCATTCTTTGGATGTAATCTGGGTTTTGACATTCTTCTAGGAGCCTCACTATTACATCCCCAAGATTTTTTACAGACAACATTATCGTAAAATATTCATTTTTCATCTCCAGTTACCAATGAATGATATTTTCGTCCATATTCACAGTGCAATAGCAAAAACAATACTAAGCTGGTTTGAACAAGAATTCACAGATATAGTTGTTGACATATTACAAACAGGAAAAACAAGCCACCTTAGGCATTAATTCATCAGATAAGAAGTGTATTATTGTGACTGAAAAAAAACCCATAAAAATCGAAAGGACTTATTCCCAACCCAATATAAATATATATATTATTATTTTTTTTAAATATTTTCAGTACATGGTAACCCCATATAAGGACCATTTATTGGATTAGATCATGTTTCATACCTTAATGGTATACTAAATGCATGCTAAAATGATAATGTAAAGTAACGAATGAAAGAAGTTATTGGTTTTGAACACATACGAACAAAAGAATGTAAAAAAAAAAAATAAAACAATAACTAAACTGAATCAAACCAAAATATAAATAAAAACAATAATAATAAAAATAAGATAAAAACTAAAATAGAAAATGAAGCCAACAAGAATTATCTACACTGCCATCTTTGGTCGATGAATCTAAGTCTATGTTTTATATATATATAAAACATAGACTTAGATTCATCAACTTACTTCATATACATGTATTTTTTCTACAGCATTGACGCTCAGTCAAATTGACCTCAAGACCAAAGAAAACCTAAATTATCAAAAGCAAAAAACAAACAAGAATATATATATATTGTTTCTTCAAGACTTTTTAAAATTAAAGTTTTCTGTGAGAACATAACATATATGTATATTTATACACACACACACATATTCATAATTTTTACTAAAAATTAATCAGGTAATATATCTATCCAAATGTCTCTACTTCTTCTAAATCTTTACTAAACCGATAGATACATGGGATCCTTTTCAGAACAACAATTATTGAGCACCGTTACACCAATTATATTGTGTAATATATATATATATATATATATATATATATATATATATATATATATATATATATATATATATATATAGTATGTATATTCTCTCTCTCTCTTTCTCTAGTCATTTTTTGCTATGTTATAAAATTATATTTATTCTTAATATTTTGATGTTTTGATTAGATTCTCTCTATCTATCTCTCACCTTCTCCATCATTTATATATATATATATATATACATGATATAGATAATAAAAATATGATTAAATTTAGACTATACATAATGCTATAATAAGTATAAAGAAATATATAATTACACATATATATATATATATATATATATATATATATATATATATATATATATATATATATATATATGTGTGTGTGTGTGTGTGTGTGTGTGTGATTAGTCATTTAGTCACCAATAAATTTCATTATAATTAAATAGTTACAATGAATTTAACCTGATTACATTAAGTTATGTTAACATTAATTGTAGGTTGCAAGTGTCATGTTCTCAAACATATTCGCAACCACCATCTTCATTCATCTATTATATATCAATAGCCAAAGTCTCAGAACCAGGTTTATACTGATTACAAGATCCTACTCTCTGATGTAATGAATTGGATATTGGATACAGAATTTCACGGAGATATATCCAATCACACGATAAGTTATATTTTTTGTTATTTTATTAAAAATAAATAATATTAAATTAAACAACATCAAAAGTATGTTTTCTGATGGAAAGAATCCTTTTTCAGACTAAGAACTAAATCAATTAACAGAATGGTTCAAACAGATTTTTACTTAGAATCTTTAGGTGCACCTAAAATGGGACAAGATATTACCAGTGTTTTTAAATTAATTAAAAATGCAAATTTGTTGGTCAAACAATAAATATTTAAGACTATTTCATTGTTTTGTTTTTGGACAACCATCTTGACCATTTATTTCTGCATAGCCATTTTAGTTCACTTTACTATACATGGTAATGATAAGTTCAAAGTTTTTCTGAACATGTCCAAAGGCTTATTGAATGATTAATGGATATTTAAGTAGTCTTGAAATTGACATCTTAGTACCTCAAGGAAGTGATCTCTAGTGTTATTTTTTATAACTACAGGTTTCTGCTTATGTATTGTCATTTTAATTAGGTCCTATCCCTAATCCAATATCATGTGCTTAAATCTATTTCATAGTTTTTGAATTAATTTTTATTTAAATTGTGAATTAAGGGGACTTTGGAAATATAAATTTATAAATAAAATATGGATGGATCTAAGAAGGTATCACTTATAACAAAAACTACACATAGCTTTGAAAGTTGAAAAATGCTGCTGTTTCATTATGCAATAATCTCATTGATTTTAATGAGATTTCGAGTAAATTTATTCCTGTTTTAATTACGTAAAAACACTCTATTTTTTTACGTTGTAACAAATGATTTTTATTTAAGGGCAATTCCGTTATATTAACATATTAAAACGTTGAGAGCCAACTACAAGATCATTCGTTGGTTATTTACCGGTCAGGACGTCAATTACGAGATATCTCGCAGCTTCTTTACAATTTAATTTTGTACATCTATGAAACACGTTTTAACAATGTCGGCTCATGTGAACTCTTTACCAGTAGAAAGCTTCCGCGAGATTTCAGTTACTTGAGTCGACTACAAGATTACTTGTAATATATTTAAAAAACATTCTTTAAACTTTTCAGTAAGTAATATTTACAATAATTACCGTTTTTAATAATATAATATGATTAAATTAAACTGGCTCCTCGGAGCCGAATCCTTGAAAGAGCATTGACAGTCAGCGGGTTAATTAATATCTTTCACCTTTCTAGATAAGTCTAGAAACTATGTCAATAAAAAATAAATTGCAAATTTCAAAAAACAGCGATCACTAAAAATTAAAACTTAGTTTCTGTCTAAACATCCTTCATACTTACTTGAGTAGTTTTTTCCATTCTCAGAATTACCAACTGATAAGCTCACTTTGAAAAGTAAAATAGTTCTATTAAAGAAAACTCGTATTGAAATAACGATTGTTAGTTTACTGAGATAAGTCTTTTTCACACTCCACTAGAGAAATTAGATAGCGTTATTAATTTGGCGCCATAAGTAGAATTACATCTAGCTGAAAATAAGGAAAATACTAAAACTTTGTTTTTATTTAATGTCTTCAAAATTTGTGCAATTAATTAATTAATTCGACCTCTATTAAGGCTCTTAATAAAAATTTTCAAATTTTTTTGGAATATGTTGTTTCAACGTTTTGAGGTAGTTCATTTTAGTTTGGAAGAAAAAATCCTGTCCTTTTACAATCCGTGGAGGTATTTGAGTTCATTCAGTACATATGGAGATTCATACCGTTTCCTGACTAAGGCCTTGCCAGATGTTTAAGTCCACTTCACACTCAGCCGCCAGGTCTTCCCCCCCCTCTCCCAATTTTTGAGTACTTACTTTTATTGGCTGAGAGTGGCGGAGAAGGGCTTCTCTACTTCAAATTCTATTTATTCCCACGGCTGAAATAACAAAATAAATTATTTCTGCCATAGCCTAGGTTCGAACCCGGAACACAGAGAACATTGATTTAGTGCTCCATCCACAAGAACAGTGGTTCCCAACTAGCGGTCCGCAGTGTTCATTGGGAAATTATTATAAATGAAAATCTTTGTGAAACCATGGCTTGTAATAATAATAACTTAAGTATACGTACAAATTCAACATTATAAGTGACATAATCGCAGGTGATCACTGACATGTGGCTGCTACTACACAATCGTAATTGTTAAATTGGTCATTTCCTAACATTTTGAAAATTATGAGCTTAAAGGACATATATAACTTGGAGTAAGATAATGGAAAATATTTGATTAAGTAATGAGTATTTGAATAGATATCTATTGCTGTGTTTTTGACCCGCTGCTTTTCTAAGGCAGCGGTACATTCAAAAACCATATTAATTAATATATTTATATACTATACTTTTTAGAACCATTGGAGTTCCTTTCTAAAGGTATCTTTTTTACAAATCTCAATAGGTGGCATACAGGGGAAGATTAAAGTAAACAAGTTTCAATAAAGCATTATAATTATGTGCTTATACATATACAATTTATTTAAACTATGCCGGAGAATACTGAGGGATTTCTTATGGTGACCTTGCCAAACAATATTACAATAAAAGGTTACCTTCTGACACTTAGTCAGCTGGCGGAGGAGGAAATTGTCTCAGGCATCCCTTCTAGGCTCTTAGAACTCCAGCTGCTCACTGCCCCTGACGGACTTCTCCTCGATCTCAGATTCTTCTCTTCTCGTTGATGGAACTTGACTGTTCTCTTGCTGGACTTCCACTGCCATTGTTGGAATAAGACTGATCCTTCGAATCTTCTTTCTCATCCTTGTCACCTCGAGCAGGGTTGATATGGGAAGTGCCCCAGTTGGTGGTCCAACCTTTGTAGAAACTAATTTTAAGACATATTTCTAATATATCTAAGGTGGGTTTATAAGCCTTTGTGATCTTATTTTTCTCTTTTGACCACCCTTAATATTCTTGTCGGCTGACGCTGGAAGAAACAACCAGGAGACTCTGGTACCGTGGGGGGCCCCCAGACTGATAGGGAAACCTAGCGGAGTAAACACCTTTTGAAATTTCGAAGACAAAGCAATATTAATATTTATTTAATTAATATAATAATTATCCAATGATGATTCTACACCCCCAGGATCTTCAATATATAACACTATCTTGTTTTAGTTTTAAATTTTAGTAACTCTTAGAAACAGGTTCTTTTTTTTATTTTATTTTATATTTCTCATAATTGGTCAGTTCTGACATTCAGAGTTTCGGTAGCTGTGGTATTTCGCATGACACGTACTTGATACAGTACTGCCCTTAGGGTCACTTTGCAACTTAATGTTGGTGCTACGCCATTCTGATTTTACAGTTTTTATTCCTGAAGCTCAGCGACTTTGGGTAGTATTCTTTTTGTGTGTGTGTGTGTGTGTGTGTATACGGATAGATAGATGGACTGCACCTTACTGTTTAGGGGTTAAGTTGTACTTAGGTATATCTCAATCAGACATTTTGAAATAGTTTCAGAAAGCCAACATTCATAACAGACATTTGAGTTTTTCATTGACCACATTTAAAATTTAATAAACATATTTCAAGTAACTACATTATCTGACTAATTTTTACTTTCACTTACTATATATAGTAAGGGAAAGAATTGCGATTGTGAAAATATTCTAATTCCAGTTTTAAACGGAAATACCCTTTTTAGGGTCCCCTGAGTCCAAATGACCAAGTGCCGCGAAAAGGTCTGTGTGTGTATGGTAACTCCTGGGCTAAAACTAAATGTGCTATGAAACTGAAATTTCATATTTAAGACAACTATATGCCTGAGATGTTACAGAATCTTTTTCATCAAAATCAGCTAACCAGACAAGCCACTTTATATAATGCATTTTGCACCTTTTTACAATTTACTCAAAAACAGCTCTAACAATTTTGATTAAACTCCATATATCAGTGTGAAATTTTATGGGCTTTAATATGTAGGTTTCATTTTGATCAAAATAGTCTGATGGGGCTTAAATGTTGATATTTTAAATTTTCTCCCTATAAACTACCTTTAATTTTAAAGATTCCCAAAAAATAACCATATCATCTTGTTACAATTGATAATAAACAGGCAAATATATAAGTTGAATGAAATCAATATCCAACTAAAGGAGAAAACTGATAAAATATTTTTTTAATGTAATTTTTTTATTTTGAACATAAGAAACGTAATATACATGTATGATATACCGTTGGAAAGCTGAAGATTTTAGAAAAAATGTTATCTAATATACTGAATTTTAAAGGTTAATGGAGAGTGATGAAAAGCCGATAAACTAACTGATTGTTGTTGATAAAAATATAATAGAGTATTTAATAAAACACATGTTTCTATTGAAATTCAAAATAATTAATTCTTTAACAATTTATTTGTAACTTTAAATGTATTTAAAAATTCTTAAATTGAGAAGTTGATTTCCAAAAGGTACTAAAGGACATTTTCTACAAAATTGATTTTTTTACATATTTGTATTCCCATCATTTAGTTTTATCTAAATATTCTAATTGATGTTATCTAATTAACTCTCAAGTCCTTAAAAAACGCGATTTAGAAATACGGTCATTTTCTTAATGTATTAATTACACATTTATTTTCGTTCGAAATCATTCTAAAAAAATTCATTTTATAACTTTAATATGATGTTATTATTATAGTAAAAAAATAATTCTAAATTGTAATGCAAAAAGGCCCAAATTCGCTGATTTAATAATATATGAATGCGAGATTTTCGCGCTTCCTGTAAAATTTCCTAAAATGGATATAGTACCTTTTGGAAATCAACGTCTCAATTGGTTTTAACAATAGAGGTAAGTGAAAGTCATGTGTTGTGCACACCAGATTTTGTTTCTCATATTGAACATTGTGCTGGGTTAATTTGTTTTCATCAGGCTTTTAAAGGTTGTAATTTAAAAGTTTTTTTTTTTTTAATTGTTTATTAAATTAGGCTGGGAAAACAAATATTTATTTATTTTTCTAATTCTTTCCCTCATACAAATACGCTCTCCAAGGGCCAAGTATTTATAAATGCGTATTTATTTTATTTTACAGGCAAAACCTATTAAACAATTTAAAAAATTTACAATAAACAAAGTGATTATAATAATAATAATATGAAGTAATAATACTATAAAGTAATAATAGTAATATAAAGTAGTAATAATAATTTGAAGTAATAATAATAATGTAAAGTAATAATAATAATAAAATTAGTAACAATAATATTAATTAGTAATAATAATTTTGGGGAATAAATATTGCAATAAATTAACTAAGGAACAAATTTAAAATTAATATTAGATTAAGGTAAAGGTAACAATTGAACTTTATAGTTTTCTTATATACATAAAAATTTACTTATATAAACACATAAAAAATACAAAACTTGAAAGTAATTAATTTAATAATAATGAAATTACAGTGAAAAAATAATAAAATATTTTATTGACTGATTATATTGCTGTTACTGATGAAAGGAGTAAGGATTCATGTTTATTATATGAGGCAATATTTTTGGACTACTGTAGTTGAGGAAATCTAATGGCTGTAGGCATTATTCTATAGAAGTTTATTACAAAAGAGATGGTCAAAATAGGTTTTTCTATGTTCTAATGTCAAGAAATTAAGTATTTATAAGATAATGGCATAATCATGATTTTTGTGGGGAATATTCATCTACAAGATGTGTGTCTAAGAAATCTGTTCCGAATAATTTCTAATAATTTGATGTGGGTTATGCTAGATGGAGTCCAGATAACAGAGCAGTATTGAAGATAAGATCGTACATATGAGCAGTAAAGTATTTAAAAGGAAGTCTGGTCTGTAAAGTACAGATGTAGCCAAGGGTTATAGATGATTTTTTCAAGACGTGTGAGATAGGGTATTAAAAGTTAGTTTAGAATAAAAAATCATGCCTAAATCTTTTATTTCATTTAACTTTTCCTGTTCAGTTTCCATGATTTTACATGAGAAATTTAGAAGTGTTTTTACATGAAAAGGTGAGTATTTAACATTCGTTTATGTTCAATTAATATAATTTGCTAAGCACCAATCATATATTGAGTTTAGATCAGTTTGGAGGCTATAGACAGTCTTGAAAGAAGAGATAGATTTGAAATTTTAAATGTCTGCAAGAGTGAAAAATGATCATGTTTAATGCCATGATATAAATATTGAAGATAATGGGTGAGAGGCGTCCACGTTGTGGTACACCTGGATGTACATAGATTTCTTTTAACAGAGGGTTATTTATTTTTAGTATTGGTATATCTCTTACCAATTAGGTAAGAGCAAAACCATTTTAAGGATGGATTTATGAAGCCGATAGAGTCCAGTTTGAGTAAAAGTTTTTCATGATTTACTCGATTAAATGCTTTAGTAAGATCTGTACATATGTACTTAGTTGTGTATGATATTCAAAAGATTTGATAATGGCTGGAGAGCTAGGAGATTGGTTGAGGTGGATTTATTGGAGTGAAACCCACGTTTTTCATCAATAATATTATGTCACAATAGAGGAAGATATTATCACGGATTCAAAAGTTTTGGCAATGTGAGATAGATTGGATACAGGACGGTACTTAGCTGTTAGTCTCCGGATTTGAAGACAGAACTGATATAGGAATGTTTCCAAATTATAGGGAATGAGCTAGTTTTAACAGATAAGTCAAAGAGAATTGTAAAAGTAACCTTAAGAGAGAAACAACAGTTTTCAACAACATGGAGAGAATTCCTGCAGAACAGTGTGGTTTTAGTTTATTAAATACTTAATTTTCGGAAATATTTGTATTGATATTTTAATTAAAATTAGACAAAACAAGCTTGAATTACTCTTTATAAAAGTCTAAATTTAATTTATCTATTTATATGTCATTAAAAACGAATATTTTACTTTGTAAAAATACAATTTTTAAATTTGCATATAAAATGTTGATAAAACATTGGTTATAATCTTAATTTATAAGTTGCTCATCATTATAACTCTCATAAAACTGTTGAATAATTAATTAGACTTCATATGTAAATGCCAATGTTTTAGTTGAACACTTTTAGGACAACTATCAATATTAATTTTAACAATAATAATTTTGAATATGTATATATATATATATATATATATATATATATATATATATATTTTTTTTTTTTTTTTTTAACCATGTAAAATAGTCCTGTATTATTAAATAATTATCTAATTTGCTAAAACGTAAATTATAAGAGAACTATCACAGTTGGGAATTCAATTTTGTAGTTTAAATAAAATAATAATATAAAATTATTATGCATTATCAATTTGCTGGTCAGATAATATTCCCCGTGTTTTTGTGTTTCTTTCAAAAAGACATTATAATTCATCAATAAATAGTAATGTTAATTTTACCATTCCAGATTAAAAATTTGAGAACTAATTTTGTTAAAATTAAAAAAAACACAAAAAAAAACAAAGGTGTGTTATTTCATCGTTTATTTATTTTATAAATATGGCTGATCTTGCTCACAATCAGTAAATTTTATTTTTTTCCCGTTCTGATCAGAACCTCATGGAACAGAAAAACGTACTGCTTCATCTTTAGCCAGAAGGGAACAGACAAAAAAAGGCATATTTGAGAGTGATAAGCATGGAACAAGCATACAATTATTGATTTTCTATTATTGTGAAATTTGCTGTAATTATGCTTAAATGACAGTAAAACAAATATTTGTAAAATTTCTATATCTCTACGTCCTTTCAGTTGATGTGTTAAATCATAATTTGACAGGCATAACAATATCTGAATGGATTAATGTGTCTTCAAGTACAAAGACTAAGAAAAATAATAATGAATCCAATTAATTCTCGAACGCTTACGTGTTAACAAATAAAAGCAAAACACAAGAGAATCAATCATTGAATACGTCTTATGCAATCAATAACAACGAAAGCGGGAGGCCTTTTTGCTCTAGAAAAATATTATTTAATACATTTAAAATTTAGGTTTAAGATTATGATAATCTGAATACGCGAGAAAATCGAACTTATTACGCTTTGAAATTAGTTTTACAAGATACTCAGAAAATAAAGCATAGTAAGATAAATTCCAAAAAGTTGCTTTCGAATTTATAAATATTTCGTATCAAAATCTATTATTTGAGCATACAATTTTTAATAGAACAAAGGAAATTATTTTAATTAATTATTACTAGCTTCCTGCAATATATTCTAATAAATTGGTAATTACGCCGCAAATATTATTTAAAAGGCAGTGAGACAAACAATTTCTGAAGCGGACATCTTGAATCGATCTCTTTTTCTACCCGACGCCCTCACAGTTGAATTCGGCTGAAGAAGAACAACCTGTTTAGAACTAGTATAAAGTAAGTTTCTGATTAATTTTCTGAATTCTTGTCATTTCTGTTGTAATATAGTTTTATGTTTTGTGTAAATGAGTATTGTATGCAAGGGTTACCATCTAATTTGTGTATTGAACTGCTGGTTTTCATTGTGTTGAGGAGTAATCAAACGTTGAGTAGACAGTCTATTTTTATTATTCTATTGGTTTATGTCAAAAAAAATAATTTTTATGTGTAAATAACTTATTTACCTCTATCAAAGTTCTTGTTAATTATTTAAATCTCATTAATTGCGTTGCCGGCATTAAGAAGTAAACATTCATATATTGGTTATTGTTTTAGGGAAATCTCCAAACATGGGTGTTGCCTACTTTTCAAAAAAAATTTAATTTGACCTGTGGGCATCCATTTTGTGTAACTTAAATTAGTCAATATCATACTAGGCTGATAAATCATAATTAAGTTCACATGCTTTACATTACACTGCTATGTATTAGTCTTTGTCTTCCCCATTCATTTGTCACATTTATTTATTACTGCTTTATTAATTCGATTATTGTTGTTAAGTTGTATTTTTTTCCTAAATATATATATATATAATATTTTTTTTTTTTTTAATGGTAGTTGTGCCTATGTTTCTTATGTTCTTTATTTAGTTATGTCCAATAATCAACAGTCGCAATATAGATATATTTTTTTTAAAGTCTATTAATATGGAATTGTAAATACTGTTTTCTTATAACACGAACAAGCTTGATTATGCATGTTGTTTTTCATTGCTAAATTAAATTATATTTATAACATTATGGTTGATCACTCTGTTTTACTGATATATTTACATATTAAGGATGAAATAACACTAATAATAGGAATGCATTTTGTTAACCTGAGGATTTGAGTCTATTATAAATGTTCTAAATGTATTTGTTGTTAGTAGCCTTACATTATTACTTCATTTCTATATTATTTATATTAATTGTTATTCTCTTAATGGTTTTTGTATCTAACATATAATATTAAGGTTAATTGAGCCCATTCATGTTTCATTTCCATTTCATGTATCATTCATATATATATTTCCGTTGAGGTATTTGTTTGTTTATTTATTTAACGTCACTTTATGCTACTATGGCTAATTGGACGAATGAGGTATTGGTTGCTTTCACATACTGCCCAGTTTTTTATTTTTAAAATCGAGATGTTTAGTTTAAAATGCATAATACTAATAGGTCTTCAATTTATATAAAATTAATGTCTATTAAGTTACATGTGAACATTCAACAATTATGCTGGTTTGTAAAAAAATTAATTAAAAAGCTTCAGTATGTTTAAATTATAAATAATATTTCATATATCATTAAGGTTGTAGTTAACATGTTTAAAGTAGAATTAATATTAAAAATTTCGAGAATTGTTTAAAAAAGGAAATTTTTATTAATAACTTACAAGTGGCATCAAGGCTGCGACGTGATATGGAATAATTCTATAATTTAACTGGTTCTAATTATTTATATATGTGCTGAGTATAAAAAATCTTTTTTATTCAAATGTGTCAGTTTAAAAGCTCTTTAAAACCTCCAAACTTTTTTAGGTTGTTGGATATTATTTTCAATTAAAGTATATCTATGAAAGTTCATCCCCATAATTACTGTTCTGGTAATAATGGTTTTTCCTTGTACTTTACTAATAACATTAATTTTTCAAAAACTACATACATGGTATTTATAGCTTTTTGAATATGGAGTTATTTGTATTAGTAGAATATTAACCCACTATTGACCAGAAATGGAAGATGTCAAGCAAATAACATTCTTCCAGTAGGCTGCTATTTGTCTACTTAGTGTCTCTGTCTAGAATGTCTGGTGGTCTTATGTTCTTATTATTTAGGCCCTTTAGAATTTCATCTTGCCAAGATGTGGAATTCTTAAGTGAGGTTACATAATCTATTATTCTCTTTGTCTGTTATTTAGATAGTCAGCTGAGGTGAACATAGAATTTTATAAATAATGTTTAATTTCTTTAAATAGAGTTTCTACATTAAAAATACATGTTTTCATGATGTGTATATTGTTTGTTTTGATCTTTTGATTTTAAAATTCAGTTTTTTATCTTTTTTTAAAAATAATATTTAATGATATTATAGGATTTTCTAATAGTAATGTTTGATTTCATTAAGAAATTTATTTTTTATAAATAAGCCTTTCACCTCACCTACACATACTATTTCTCAGTAGTAGTGTTGCCTATAATATCAGTTTCAATGTTTGAGAACTTTTCTGTTGCGTTAATTTATAGTAGCCTATCTTGGTCCATCCTTTCTCTCTACATTTTTTTATGTTTTTAAGTTAAAGTTTTCTCTTAGAGATTAGTTTCACCTTTGTCAAAATTATTTATTAATATTATTATTTCCAATCAAGAACTAAAATTTCCCCTTCTCTTCTCTACCATAGTAATGAATTGCTCAGGTTTGAGTTCTTCATGGTTATTAGATCTTAAAATAACAGTTTTAAATAATTTATTAATCGACTGTATGTCTAGCGATTTTGTTATTTTAAAGAAAACCCATCTTTACGCACCTCAAATCCCAATTTTTTCTATTTTTATTTCTTCATACGCTTGTCCATCCTTGATTAATCAGAGATGTTGAGTGTATAATTTGTCTTCTCTTGCAAATGGCTGCCTTTGTGTCTGATCATGCTCCTGCAGCAAGCTTCACAAAAGTACTATTATTGTCTTCAAACATTTGTATATTCACTTTAATTATGTATTGTTTTTATTTTTTAAATTAAAAATATTTTACAACAAAAAAAAAGCTTACTAAAATTCAAATTTGTCCCTTAGCTTGTGGTGTCATTTATGAATCAAGATGTGAACCCTAGTAGTTCTTATCATTAATTACGGCTCGAGCTAGTTATTAATGTTTTAAAATTTGCACTTTAAAATTATTAATATAAATTTGCTGTAACTTCTTAGGCGTCTATGCTCCTATGATATGAATTTTTAGTTTTATTCAGGTTGTTGTTTTCAAGTTAGACTTGTCACATGCACAGTTAGACTTGTCCATCCTTTCTCTCTACATTGTTTTATGTTTTTAAGTTAAAGTTTTCTCTTAGAGATTAGTTTCACCTTTGTCAAAATTATTTATTAATATTATTATTTCCAATCAAGAACTAAAATTTCCCCTTCTCTTCCCTACCATAGTAATAAATTGCTCAGGTTTGAGTTCTTCATGGTTATTAGTTATTAGAATAACAGTTTTAAATAATTTATTAATCGACTGTATGTCTAGCGATTTTGTTATTTTAAAGAAAACCCATCTTTACGCACCTCAAATCCCAACACCTTTTGGCGGGACTCTGTTATTTGAACCTTAAAACATGTGTTTTAGTGAAAACTTGCATTAAAAAATTTTGACAATCACAATACTTTCTCTTATTATATATCTCATATATAAAAGTAAAAACTAATAATTTAAGTTGTATTTATTATGATTTTATATATCCTTGGGATGGGCAACCAATACTTTCCTTCATTATGACTAATTGCTTCATTGTCTGCTTAAATTGCTGCAGTTTGTAGTGCTTAGCATTCTGATAGAATATGTAATCATTTATTTTCATCTAGGCACAGACAGCAGGCTGTCTTTAACAAAATATTCAATTAATAAATAAAAAAAATCTGTTATTTCCAATTCTAGAGTTAAGTTATCCTAAAATTTTATTTTATGAACTCTTGTATTCTTATTATGTTTGTAGTGTAAATATTAGTAATCTTGATATTTTATTTTTTTAAGTTTCAAGATTGCTATAAGTTCAGTTATAAAAGTTTTTAAGTGGTTTTTGGACTTCATTGTAGTCTTTATCTTGATTTATCGTTCAACATTTGCTTTTACATGCTTAAAGTCTTTCTTTAAGTGATAAATATTTTACTTAGTAATATTTATTTTATCGCTGGCATTTTAATTTTTTATTTGCAGATGAGAGACTTTGCTGAAGGTGGTGGCCCTCGCTCAAGTGGAGGAGTGAGAGTTTATGTTGGTGGTTTGGATGGAGAAATTAAAAAGGAAGATCTAGAATTCGCATTCGAGAAGTTTGGAAAACTAAATAATGTTTGGGTAGCTTACAATCCCCCTGGTTTTGCTTTCGTTGAATTTGCTGAGATGAGAGATGCGGAGACAGCTTGTGATAATATGAACAACACTACTCTTATGGGAGCACAATTAAGGGTCGAAATATCGAGGGGTAGGGGTCGTGGTGGACGTGGTAGAGGAGGTGGAGGTAGGGGAAGTGGTGGACGTGGTTTTGGAATGAGGGATGAAGGAAGATCTGGATCATTCCGAGGCGGTAGTGGTGGTCGTGGAAGAGGAGGCAGTGGAGGAAGGGGAAGAGGTGGTAGTGGCGGTGGCTTTAGGGGCAGCGGTGGAAGGGGAGGAGGATTTGGCGGTGGTGGCGATAGAGGAGGTGATAGATTTGGAAGCAAAGAAGGGGGCGGTGGTAGCCGTTATCAAGGTAATGGCTATTCTAATGTCAGGGAGCCACGTTTCAGAAGCAGATCTCCGCACAGGTTCAGGTAATGCAATCGAACATTTAATGTATATACTGTTTTGGAGGCGGGTGACACCAATTCCAAATGTGTTTTTCATTTCTCTTGAACTTATTTTTTAACATAAAAAACATAGTTGTCAATTTTGAAATAATTAAGGGTTACTGGTTCCCAAAGTTTAACTTTCTAATTTCAATTTTTTAATTGTATTTGTGAAAGTTTTAGTTTTATACTAAGTTGAGTAGGTGAGTTCAATAAAAAATATTGATGTTTTTGTCATCACCAGTGTTGAATGACAGCCCTTGCTGCATGATAGGGTTTCTTAAGATTCCACACTGCGATTTCAATGATATTTTATAGGGTAGGATTATCAGTCCCTATGCCTATTATATTTTGTAAAGTTATTTATAAAAAATTGTGGTCAGTAATGAAAATCGCATGTAGGAAGACTAATATCATGTACTATGTGTATCTACATTTTAGGTTTTCCTATTTGTCTTTTTCTTTGTTGACATTGCCTTACTATTCGGTCGGTGGTCAACTACATTATCTCGTTTTAAAACAAATTAGATGCTTACACAGATTTTTAGGAGGTGAGAATAAAGTGTTATTTAATTCTGTAAAAAATAAAAATATATTAGTTTTTGTTTTCTTAGCTTAAAAAACTTTTATTTCAATTAAAGAATCTTAGATGATCATCCGCATCTGCTTACTGTCATAAATACAATTTTTGTCTTTGCAAAAAATTTATTGTCCACAAGAATTCGCAAATGATTACTTAAGATATATGTATATATTATTACCAAGAAGTGGCGAGAATTCAAATATTTAGTTAACAATAAATATGCTTGGTTTACTACAATCATCGTATATTTGTATAAAAAATTTACATTGAATAAAATTTTCTGTTAATTCCCTTAAGTTAGTTAAGTGATACAGTTCAAGTCATGTGCAGCCAATATATGAAAAGTATCACGACACTGGTATAAATTTTCAATCTAATGCAGTAAAACCAAAATTACTCTGAACAATGCCAAATGCGTTATAAATTTTGCATTCTAATGGGAAAAGGGACGAGTTTCTGCGGTTTACTATCTGTCACCACATAATTCTTTTTCGTGGAGTATTCTAATTATTGAAGTATCTATTTCTGTGCTGCATCGATCTACTTAAGGAACGCTGGCTGTTTTTGATCAGTTGGAAGTATACTTAAAGCCTTCACATTGCTGATAATCCATGTTAACGACAACTAGACATCTTAACAATGAACCATGCTGACTGCTTTCACTGTAACATTTTATGTTTCCAAGGCACTGCTAGGCCATAATATATTTGTAGTGTTTATCATTGCTCTTCTGGAAACTAAATACTGACTCGAAATCTTGATACGTATTAGGCAAATTCATACGACTTTCTGTAATAAGGATATTTCCCAGCTTTGAAGGCAGGCGTTCATGACCACCTTATGATTTTACGCCTCTAAACTGTATCAATCATATTCAACCATATTTGAAGAAAAAAGCCAACTTATAATTAGATTAACCATCAGAAAAGATACAATAGCGTTTTTCTTCACTAAGCAATTACTCCTTTATTAAGTAATTTCATCTCCAAGTGTTGGCAATTTAGATTTTGGTTTATCGTATTGGCAGTTGTGGTCCTCTATCTACATGTGAGAAATGAGGGCTACCTGAAAACAGACAAATTTTTGGGTAGAGCAGTAATATGTGCAAATAAGTTACAACAACCGTCAGCACCGCTTACATTTTTTCGGCTTCACTTCAACCATGAATCAACTATGTAGTTTTGCAAAAAAAAAAAAAACTCATTTATTCTGACCTCAGAAAACTTAAATAAAGGCTGTTTCAAAATACAATAGTTTTAATGTGTAAAATTCTAGATTAAATTTTTAATGTCAAAAAGGATAACCTATTTGCAAGTAACTATAATTCTAGAGAAAGTATGCAAAGAAAATTGGTCTCTTATTTAAGATAATCTTTTATATGTGTCATTACTGTAATATTTGATATTACATTCTGATTTTCTTAGAAGTTTCTACTGTATACAGTGATATTAGCATAACTACCTCATCAAATGATATATCCAATCATGCAACATTTTCATTAGTTAATTTTTATTTATTATTTTCAACAATGAACCTTTGTTATTGATCAAAGAAAAGAAAAAAAGAATTACCCCTTCCCTCTCAAAATATGAGGGTTTACCTTTCAAACTCGGCACCAAAAAATATATATCCAATGATGATCCTAACACCCAGACGTTGATATCCACCGATTAGTTTTAAAATGGCGGCTAATTAAGATGGAAAAAAAGATTTATTAGAGTTTTTTAATCTAGAAACCACAAATAATTATTTAAAAAAAAAAAAAATTTTTTTAAATTTTGCCATAAATAAATACTCCTATAAATCAGCTATTTTATGAGAGATAAAGGAAAAAATGGCATAGTGTTTTAGGATCAGAACACTGGCAGAAAAGAATGAGAAAAAAATTATTGAAATCGGTTTAGAAATATATTGTTTTGAAATTACTATTTGTGATTGACCATTTTCCTATGAACTATTTATTGCTTTTCATGTTGGTTAATTATCTTTAAACCAGCTATATAAACAGTTATACCCTCATATAGTTATTTGGAAATAATTAACCATTGTGTAATAATTTGCAGCATTTTTATGGTACTATGATCACTTTAGTAACTTCATTTCTGTTTGAGTTAAAGTTTTTAGGTTTGTTCAATCTGTATTTATGTGTCGAATGTTTATTTTAATCTATTTTATTTCTTTTTATTTACTTTATATTTTTAGCACATTTTATTTATTTATTTAATTTTACTTTTCATTACCATCAACTCTATGCATACTTATAGAGAAACTTATACATATATATATTTTTTTATATCTACTTCAACTTTGCATTTCTTATGATTGGTGCAAATGATCTCCTGTACTGTACTTTTAATTTCGTTACCACTGTGGTTACGAGTATGGTTAGGAGAAATGGTTGAGGTGGTATGTTGTTCATTGGAGGTTGGCGGCGAGGTGTGTGTATATTGGATATGATTACAGCGGCGGCAGTGGAGGCGGTGGCGGAGGAGGCAGCGGCGGTGGTAGAAGGGAATTCGGAGGAAGCGGTGGTGGTAATAGCTACGGAAGAGGAGGTTTTCAACGAAATTCTTACTCAGGCAGTGGTGGTGGATATTAGCCATCTTAGCCCCAAAAGGTACACCATTTCTACGACATTTTATATCATCAATACACTTTAGCATAATTAACTTCATAACGTCAAGCAGTTTCATTAATGGCTACATCTGTCAGATTTTTTTTTTCCCTTCTGTATTTACTTCTTTCAAACAGCTTTGTATTGCCAGATAAGACCCAGAAAAAAACAAATATATTCAGTTCTTGAATATATTATTAAGGGGAATAGGCAATTAAAATGTTTTTATTTTATTTCTAATTGAATTCTAAAGCAATTAAATTATTTATTTTTGTGATATTCTCAGTTATCAAAGTATTGGTTATTAGCCCTTCAACATTGTATTACAGTGGTCTATTTTGTTTTCCCTGAATGCTCCCATGAACTGAGACGTTGATTTCCAAAAGGTTCTATATCTATTCTAGGATTTTTGAAGGCGCACTACGCGATTAGAAAACAGGTACATGGAATATCGTGAGAGCAAGGTCTCGTGAGGGTTCGCGAAAGTAGGGAGATAAAATTAGAATAACATCTAATAATACTTAAAATCCTATAATATGATTAAATATTATTTATAAATAAAAAAAATTAAAATGAAGTTTTATCAAAATAAGCAAGTGTAGTATACACATCATGCAAACTTTGTTTTTCTTATTTTTAATTTAGAAACTCCATTTAAGAATTAAACATTATAATAAAAGTTTGAAAAATTAATGATGAAGTTTTATTGAAAATTCGGTAATTGAATGTTTATTATAATACATCAAAAGTATGTGGGATTATAGAATGATTCGCACTCACCTTATCTCACATATTTTACCCCTACCTGTTTTCTCACCATGAAGTGCGGCCTTTATTAGAAGATCAAAACTCTTTTCATTACTATATCATTAAACCGACTTATTTGATTTTATTGCATTAAAATATACTTTTTTTTTTTTACTTTATTAATAAGACCATATTAAACTTGTGGAATGAGATGTTTTAATTTGATTTGGAATGAAACTAAATGTGTAATTAATAGTAGCATTTTTCATTTTTAAAAAAATATCCTTAGTACTTTTTGGAAATAAACTCCTCTAAATCGGTAGTAGATTTTTTTTCTTGTAAATTTAGGTAATGCAATATAGATGTGTTGAAGGGCTAAAAATATTTAACACAAATGTACATTCTTAGTTTTTTATTATATTACTAGAATAAAAGAATTACTACTCGTTTACCTTACTAACTAAATATTACATTGTCTTAAAGCTTAATTAATGGGGCAACTTCAAAATGGTTGTTTTTTAGAAAGTATTGAAATGGTTGTAAATTTTTATTTCTGTTATTTCATCTGTTTTTGGACTGCTCTAGTTTAAATCAATTCTAGTCCTATAAACAAGTGAAATTGGGCAGGAATTTTAATTTTTAACTATTTTAATTATGGTGAGAGTCAGAATTGCTAATTTTGGCTTGTCCCATTGTTTAAGATGGTTGGCGATTTATTCCCGTCTACTAATTATTAGAGAAAATTACATGTTTATTTAAAATATTAAAATAATTAAGTTCCTATGCTCTATTAATTTAGTACACTTAAAGCATGACTTTTATTATCTTTGTAAATGTCATTTAGAAATAACATAATTGCTATCCATAATCATTTAATGAATAATCTATTCATCCTCTGGGTCCGTAAAACTGGTCTTTATGTCTAAGTGCTGTTAGCAATTATTAAAAGCATTAGATTTCATAGAATTCTCTTCCAATTTCATCTACAACTTGTTTAAACTGTTATATATCTACTTCGAAAATAACTTCAACCTTGAAAGCATGTTATTATTGTTTCAGCGTTATTCTACGATAGCCATGTAAACTTCATTGAAAGAATCAACGCGTCGAATACTTATTTTATGTGGTAGATCTAATATGTGCATACCTTTTATATTTTTTTTTTTTACTTTTTCATCGAATAAATTTTTGTAAAGTAGATTCATAGATCGACGTCAGATATCTTCGTTTCCATGGCTACGGAATACTGAAAAAAAAAACTTTATTTTTACATCTTATTTTAGATCAAAAATGTGTTTGATTGTCTGTTTTCAGTCGTCCTCAGATCTCACATGTTATGACGTCGATAAAGTTGAAACTACTACGCACCCATGAAGCTAAACTTAGCTATAAGAAAGCTTCATAACGACATCTATCTATGTTCGAGAACTCTGAGCATGCTCAGTTTTACAAAGTTCAATTCTAAAGGAAACTTTATATACTCTTTATTTATCATTTTTTAATTTTATTCATGACCATCAAATTATTTAGTAGTAGGGATGTAACTTTCAGTCTTATTAATTTTTTAAAATTAATTTTGTCAAAACATTTTGACAGTCTTAAACTAACATCGAAAATGAATTGATATTGGTAGGACTTTCAAATAATTCCCTAATTAAGTTGTATTATAATTGTATTTGATTTATTATTGTAAATTCTGCATTTTATTAATGATTATGCTTAAATCTGTACAGTAGGATGTCAGTACACCTTATATTATTTTTTATTTTAATTTTTTTTTTTTTTTTTTTTACCATTCTACATCATGTAAATGAACTTGAATGATGATTTTCTCCTCTTTTTTTTTTCTTTTTAAATTTTTTATGTAATTTAAAACAAAAATTTTGGCTCCTTTGTATTTCAATAAAAAAAGAAAACCATTTTGTATACATTGTCTGTTTATTATACCATTCTGTTCTTTAGAGATAGTATTTTGAGGAAATAGCTATATAAAATCTATGTTTTAATTATTTTTATCAAGTTACTGTTGAGCCATTCTTAAATTTTATGAAGATCCTTAAGATTTTAAACCCATTATCCCTAACTTTCTTTAAAAAGATTATGTAAATTATTATTATGCTTATTGATATTATGAAACATTAGTTCGTGAAAGCAGTTTTGCTAATCTTTTAAGAAAATTTGACAGTTACCACTTAGTGTGAACGTAACTGTAACTTTCAAGATTATTGTTTAACACGTTATCGCCGTGTATCACCGGTGGCTCGCACTAGTCTGTCCCATGGGGCATAACGCATACCACAGGTATTTCCATATCTATGTTTTTTATTATTTATAAGGGCAAAATAATAAACATTTCAACTGTTTTGAGTTATACTTACTGGCTGAAATCTCAGCTTGAGATATAAAAAAAAAAACGCACTAACTATACTGTTAGTAAACTTTCAACTCGTATACAGGTCTGAACAGACAATAATTGAAACATGGCATATAGTCTAGTGCCGCCCCACAGAGCAGACATTAAAAATCGGCATCGGCATGAACGTGTAAACATATGATGTCTAGTAGCTTAAATAATAAGTTTATGTCAACTTTATACATTCCACCTTATGCTATTCTTCATTTATTCAAAATAATATCCACATTTTTAACCTTGCCTAGCCGGATGTCATGAATCAAAATGTTCTGCTATGGCTGTTATTTCCTTCTGGCGTAACATATATATATTTTTTTTTTTTATGTGTTGTAATTCAAAATTTTTACCAATGTTTATAAACTAATGAATGTGATATACCTGCCCAAACTTTACAGACAATAAACTTTATAACAACCTACCACTTATGTCCTTTTAAATACACTATTGTTTATTCATTTAATGTCACTTTATGCCACTGTGGCTAATCGAACGACGCTACAGCAGGAGTATGATATAATTGTAACTTTATTTCAGAATGCATGGAAGATGTTTTGAATATTTAAGCTCTTTTGTTCTCCTTGCTACTTTTCCTATTGACTCTATATATCAAATTTGACACTCATATTATCAAAATCATATAAAAACGCTCTATATAAATTGCACGAATTTCAGAATTTACGCTTAGCCTGTTCTGGTCCTGGAGTTTTCATTTTTATCATTTTCCATTTATATTATGTAATAATTTTGTACATATATTTGAATATCAAAAAGGAGATGTGGTATTATAACACAATTCACAAAAGGGTACATGTCACTTTAATTATAACTTGCTGTATGTTTCACCATTTTCCACATTATATTATTAAAAGTCAACTAAGGCCTCTGGTTGGACCGACATATGTGTTAAAGTTAACTTTACTGTTAATTAACCCAAGTTAAAATTTCAGTCTTGTTGGACCAAGCAAATTTTAATCCATGTTAGTTAACAGTAAAGTTAACTTAAACACACATTGTCGGTCCAACCAGAGGCCTTGGTTATATTAGAATTATTCTTTTACACTGCCGAATAATATGTATTGATATACTTAGATCAAATTTGATAAAAACGCCTAATAGCATAATTATTAATGAATTATTTTAATGTAATCTGTCGACTATAAAAAAATCAGAGTTGTATTATGAAACCTTTCAACCCTTCAAGAAAATTACCAGATGTAAACACGTTTAGCAAATTACTGCAATTTTTGTGTATACCTATACATTTGTAGTCAAGTTAGTAGTTCTAGCATCAATTTCGCTTTATGGTCTCTTTAAAGATATTAAATTTAACTATGGTAGTACCATTGCTGACTGAAATCGCGATCAAGTATCAAGCAAAAATTGAACATTTGTTGGTAAAACCTATCATGAGCATGTGCATTTCAATGAAAATATGTAAATAGAATAAATATATCAATCTTAATACTTAATTATGAAAATTTCCTATTTTGAAAAAGTTGTGTTAATTAGTGCTCTGTGGAAAGCTATTCACAATCATCAGTAATTTCTGATTGGAAAATCATGTTCTGGTATGTGTTAGGCGTCTTGGGTTCCTAATGTAATGTCTTGGGGCTGCAATAATATTCACTGCTCTTTCTGGTCACATTTGAATTCCATTGTCAAGGAAAGGAAATCTTTTCATAAAACCAAATTTTCTCTCTATGATTGTATAAAATTAGTGCAAGTTAATATGGTTTACAGCCATATACACTATCTCTATAGCTGTAGGTAAAGTTAAAGGTGTTATTGGAATGTTCCTGTTTGTATGATATGATTCTAAATGAAATTGAGAACTTCAATCATATTGAGAACCATTTTTTTTTTTTTTTTTTTTTTTTATTTCTGCGCCTTCTTACAAATTCCACATTATCATAAATTTCAAAGGGATTCCTCCTTACTTTTTGCCTTGGAAGTATATTTTGTCAGTTCTCTGATATCTTCATCTGATGTAGAATATTCATCTAAATTTTTGATGTATCAGGTTAAATATTATGAAAATGTTTTAAAAGAAATGATCAGAAACTTTAAAATAAATTGGACACACTCAAGGTTACAAAGTAAAAGTAACCTTAAAAAGATAACTGCTATAGGTTAGATATTTAATGGAGGTGGGAAGATGAATTAGCTAATCACGATTATTTAACATTGAGTTAATGCTAACCATGCCATGACCCATAAAACAGAATTTTTGTTAACCTGTGATTAACTTATTCAGATTAGTAAATTTATAGTTAACCACGGTCGGCGAGACAGCCTAAATTTCCTTAGTTTTATATGTATTAATATTATTAAATAAGGCTGCTATCACTCAGCCTTTTCAGCTACTAAAAAGGGAAAGGCTCTCCAGAGGAATTCATCACCAATAACCCTATTTAAATTACCCATTTCTTTGACAAAACACTGCAACAACATAAAAATCTATCTGTAAGTAAACAGGTTTTCTTGTATTTTTATTCATTTAACTTGACTTTATGCTGCTGTGGCTGATCACAGTTCTCCTAAATTTTGTCTTTCCACATATTAGGATACGGATGTTGTTCTGTTATGCTAGCCATTACCCCATAGGTTAGTTATCCCTCATAAATGCCCAAGAACGATTTAAGAACACAGGCAGTTTTCAGAATAGGCTTTTGTGGGTATACTTCATATAGAATGTGCCTGAAATACTTAATTTAGTTTTACATAAAAAAAAAGAAAATTAACTAATTTTGTGAAGAATACTTGTTGAAACCAAAAGGACTTTTATTTTATTTAAAATTAAATAACTCAATGGGATCACTTGTATCTGGGTGGTTAGCGTAACAGCCTCTCATGCTAAAGGTCACGGGTTCAAACCCGCAGGTGGTCCTAGGATTTTTTAATGGGAGTAAAAAATCCTTAGTTACGCCGTCCTTCGGAGGGGACATTAAAAGGTGGTCCCGAGCCTGTGTGATGGCAGGTACTCGTTAAAGATCCCTATCCTAATAAAACCTGGATAGGCAAAATTTAGGAATCCCGCGGTAGCATCGTCCGATTAGCCATAGTAGCATAAAGTGACGTTAAATAAATAAACAAACAAATAACTCTATTATTAAATTATGGAGTTAAAGGAATAGTATTGTTTCTCTATATTAATGAAAAGTATTAATAGTAAATGTTTACCATTTTTTATCTCGTCACAGATATGTATATTGACTTACTTTTTGGGTTGACTAGATATCTCTCTTGTGTGCATCGAAACGTCAGTTTTAGTTTGATGTTGACTTGCAAGGGTTGATAATAGGTTGTTTAAAGGGACAACTGTATGTTAGTTAAATATAATTTGTATAGTTCACTAATTTATAACCCAATTATCGAATCGTATATACAAAGTGATCCTATAATACCCCATAAAGAGGTAAGTGTTGTGTTTAATCTTTACTTCATATAGAGCACTAGAACTTAAAATAATCTTTCATTGTCACTCATGATTTTTTTCCTAAATGTGTATCAATCCTTGAATATGCATTTTAATTTAAGATCAAAATTATTTATTACTTCTCTTAATAGGTATTTAAATACCATTAATCCACATTTCCAGGTGTTCTTACTATCTTATTTTATGTAACAAGTAAGTATAGATGTGTATTACTTTTCAGACTAAGTTTTATGGCACCAATTGGTACTTTATATGTAAGAGGAATCCTACACATTTTCCAAAAAACTTAATAGGGCTTAAATTTGTTGTTTTTAAAATAAGGTTCTATGTATGTCAAACTAATCTGTATATAAAACTAGCTAATTTTTTAGTAATAAATGTGAGTTGTTAGTACATTACGTATTCTGCCTGATTTTATAAGCCAGTTATTTACTAATGTTCTATCGAGATGGAAGATGAGGAAAAGTTTGAAATAAATTCCTGCCTTGTCAATGCGAGCACTACAAGATATCTTAATGCAGTGAAAGCACTTATAGAAGATAATCTGCTTTTCTGTGCCTGCAATCTTGGCGTAATCTACTTGTTTTTTATTAAAAACGCCTTTCTATACTCCAGCTTTAGGATGTTATTGTTGTTTACTGCCTCTCTTGCTGCTGGAATACCGATATCAGATTATTTTATTTCAATAATATTGAGAAGCCCGTAGGTGTCACTGTTTTGAAATAATTGTTTTCTCCAGTTATGTAGAAGATTGTTAATTATTGAATGGTTACCATGGTATTTAACGGAACAAATAAGATTATATAGTGTTTGTTTTTGCGAAGAGTTTGTACTTGGTAATAAGTCTCTTAATTCTCTTTAACAGCTGAGTGAGTAAAATAGTTGGCATTCCATAGTATGTATTTTTTTCTTTTCTTTAAGGCAAAGTTAATTATGATTAATAAAATAAAATGTTCAATTCTGAGCTCAAGTGGGTGTGGTGTGGTGTTAAGGAGGATTGTTGATTAACCTTTAAAGTAATAATAGCTTTTAAGGTTTTGTTTTTACTGATAAATCTGTGTCATGTCTGTTAACACTATAATTCATTATTTTCTTCCCTTCTTAATTCATATATATAATAAAAAGTATTATTCAAATTATAAAGAAATAAAATATGTGAATAATAAAGGTGTTTTTTCAAGACTTAGTTTTTGTTTTGTCATATACCTATAACCTGTCCAGTATAAAGGAGGTAAAGCCAATTGCTCTCTAAATAAGTAATCGTGGTGGTAACATATATATCAGTGAGAATAAAGTTAAATTTAAAAAACCCAGTCAAACTTTTTAGTCAATGTTCTTATTTGTTGGCTTACGTCATTCAAAAACTGAAATTTCATGGAGAGAAAAACCAAGATGAAAGTGCAATTTAAATATTGTTTTATGTTATATATAATACAAAGATTTCAAATAAAACAATTATAAAGTAATTTCTTATTGTACCTTTGGTTGCAATAAAATCCAGAATAGAAGTAATGATAATACTTTTGCCTTGTAAATCAAATAATACTATTGTAATTGTGATTCTTGAAGGTTCATGGACTCAGCACTTGGTGTAAGATATGTATTTCTAAGCAGGAAACAGTTATTTGGCTAAGACCTCAGTCAATCCAAAATTTTCAGAACCCTCTATAGAGGCAGGATCTAGGATTTAAATATTTGTATACAATATTTAACAGTCATTCTGCTTACAGCCATTTTCAAACTTGTGAGTTGGGTAAATAGTGCATGCCTTACCATTGATTGTCAAAGTAACAATTGTCATGTCATAGCTCACCCATTATGGGCAAACCAAACAGTTTCTACAAATGGAATGTTCTCTTTAATCACTTACATTGTGATTGTGATATAACTGGTTTAAGAACAAACTTGTATTAAATTCAGAAAGTGTGATGCAGCATCAGTCAACTCGATGGTTCCCTAAAAGGGGACCCACATGGTACCTGGTAATTCATTTTAAGTTAACTATATGTAAATATTAGTGTAGCCTAAGCTTATTAATTTATCTGAGATAATGTTGGACATGGTAAGTAATATATTTTTAAACATTTAAATACTGTCTTGCATTCCTAAGTTTTAGTGATTTACTAAGTATTTGTTCCAGAGATTAAGTCGGTTCTTTGAGCCAGGATCATTTCTGTGCCTTTCACCTAATACTCCAAAACTAATTCAGCTCATCTTAACTTGACCATCATCTCTTAACCACAATGCTCTTTATGTTCTCAGTCACTATGGATGACAAAATCCATCCAGGGACAGTTCCCTCTGCATCTAATCGAATACCTCTTTCCAAAAGGCATAGATACTATTTAGAATCTAGGAGCACCTCGCCAGTGTATGGATAGGAAAAAATATTTGATGGGAATCGTTGGATTGACCCATCCTTCAAGGTCAGATAGGTCAATGGAATATTCGGTTATAGCATATCGATTGAAATAGAATTTTTCCAACTAGAATTTAACAAAATGAAATTCTGAAGGGTAAGGGTGTTGACTGATGCTAGCTCAGTTGCTTCCCAAAATTAAGTTAAAGAAGTACTGGTGTACACCCTTTAATGTGGATCAAAATGGTTGTGCAGTAAATATTATTACTTTCACTTACCTATATTTGAAATACATAGTAAGGGAAAGTATTGTGATCGTGAAAATTTTAGAATTAAAGTTTTCAACGGAAATACACGTTTTAGGGTTCCCTGAACCCAAATAACCAAAAAGGCCTGTGTGATAACTCCCGCACGTAAATGATAAGTTCAATGAAACTGAAATTTCATATTTAAGACAACTATACACCTGAGATGTTACAGAAACTTTTTCACCAAAATCAACTGGCCGGAAGATGTACTTAATACCATGCATTAAGCACCTTTTTACGATTTTCTCAAAAACGGCTCTTAACGATTTTGATTTAACTATGTATATATATATCGATGTAAAATTTTAATAGGCTTTAATATCATGTTGGTTTCATTCTGATTAAAATAGTTTGACAGGGCTTAATAACTGCCGATATTTTAAATTTCCTTCTAAAGTACCTTTAATTTTGTTGATTCTATGAAAATAACTATATTATCTTGTTACCACTGATGAAAAACAGGTAAATATATAAATTGAATGAATTCATACCCAACTCAAGGAAAAAACTGAAATCTTTTTTAATGCAATTTTTAGTTTTTGAAGATAACAACAGTAATATACCGTTGGAAAGCTAAAGATTTTAGAAAAAAATATCTAATTCACAAGCTTGTAAATGTTAATAAAGAGTGATGAAAAATCGATAAAACTAAGTGTTATTTTAGATAATAATATAATAGGTTTTTTAATAAAACACATGTTTCTATAGAATTTCTATTTAACTAATAATTTAATGGTTTCACTTATTTTTATCTCTTACTGTATTTGAAAATTCTTTAATCGAATCTAAAAACGGGAGTAAGTGAAAGTCGTGTGTTGCCCACACCAGATTTATTTATTTACTGACTGCCACCCAAACCATCTCGTCCCTTATTTTAATATGTTCAATTATCTACAGTCTCAGAAATGATCAAGTTTTCATGGACCCCTTCATCCAAACATTTCAATGGCATATCTAATCATTAGATATATATATACTTAAATTTCTAGAGGTCTAAACATTTCATACTACTACTAAGACTTTGAATACCAGAAATGGGCAAGTAGGGAAATGGAAAAGAACATTAACCAGGCTCCTAGGAGTTCACTTCCATCTGTAGAACACTTAATTCCTAAAAACTAATACAAGATACATACTTCATACCACAAAGCCCATTATTTTGAAATTTTAAAGATTATGAATGTGCAGTAACAGCCACTTGTCAGTGATCACAATTATATCACTTAAATGTTGAATTTGTCTATGTTGAGGATGTATGATCCAAAGCGAAAGCTTCGAGACTATTTTATGTAAAGTAACTTAAAATTAATTCCCAATGACATCAGGTAGACATCTAGGAACCACTGGTATAATGTATTCTTAACAATCTTACAATATGAACCCTCCATATTAAACATAATTATACTGTAATCTCTGCAGTGAGACAGTGATTGTGTGTCTAGTGCACTAGTCTACCACGCAAAGGTTGTGAGTTCTAATCTCAGTCCATGAAGGACTTTTTCAAGCATATAATTAAATAGGGATTCACTCACAAAAATAGGCATAGGGAGTGATGACCCTACCCTATTAAGTATATAAGTATCTACTATGTTCAATTACTTGAAAAAATAACCTTTGGTGAGATGTTGCAAAATAAAGTGGCAGTGGTTTTAGTATAGATTATTATTTATGAAAATCCCAATAGTCAAACCAGTGACTTCATTACACTTAGTTTACCAAAAGAGTAGAGGCTGAAATTAAACTTTAAAAAGATTAATTTGTTAAACCTTGTTTAATAAAAATTAAAATTTACAATATCTATATATGTATAAGTAACTAAACTATAACGTTAATTCAACTCGTTCATTTTCCTCAATAATCCTCCAATTAGGTGACTGTTTATTATTCACAAGCCAATTAAAATCATCAACTTTGTCCCAATTATTAACATGGGGATCGAGACCCGATATATGAAAGTCTTTGACAAGATTATTATAAGAAAAGGTGTAAGGAGCGAATTTGACATCATTAGAGTCTTCTATGATAGCTTTTGTTGTTACGTGGATGTAGAAGTCCGTTGAAACTGTTTGGTGGACTCGCAGTTGCTGGCAAGCTACAGCGATCAAAGAATTTTTACAATCCTCAATAAAGACTGATGTGGAGACAGGACCAGAAAGCAGCCTGCATCCACTTATTTGAGAAAGGTGAAGGGTACTACAGCTCCCCAACAGGTAGATCACACAGTTCTGTAACTTAGTAAGGACTACATCTTTTCCTAAAAGCTCTTCCTCACTCAGCGTCAAAACTTCACCAATTCTGTTACCAAAACCAGTATCAAAAATGAGTTCCTGATTTTTGGGGAAGTCTACCTGATCAACACGTTTTGGAGAGATAATTTCCTCTTTCTTTTTCTCATGGGTTATTTTACTAAAACCAAACTTTCTTTTAGGAAGTAATCTGTTTTCTGCTTGAGTCACCCTTTCTTGTAATTCTTGAAGGACAGTTTTAGACATTCGAAGATCATAAGGAATCAGAAAAAGTGCTGAAGTTGAGACATATTGTTTAGAGATTGGATATCTTTCGATATAGTATTAAAACGCTCAGCCAGTTCTTGCCTATCACGAATTTTTTCTGCTGTGTCTAGTGCCAATTCAATTTCGGTCTGTTTAGACCGGAATGTCTCGCGAAATACATCAGTTAAATTTTCTTCTTCACCTGCTTCTTCCTTTTTACGACCTAATCTCTCAGCTCTTTCTTCATTCCTTTTTACTAAACTGTCGGGAATCTGAATCATTTTTCTTTACTATTGGTTGACGGAGTGGTAGGTAAGTCTAATCCAGATGCCTTACGCATCACATCAAGAACTCTTTGTCTTTCCTTGTAGTCACGGGATACAATCGGCTGAAAAGGAAAAAAAAATTAATACCTGATGTAAACAGGTAAGGCTAAATGGTTAGAAGATATATTTATTTATTTAATTAAACAAAAAAAAGAGTCAATGATTTTCAATTTTTTTTCTTCAATTCAATTAACTTTTGCACAATGAATGAAAAATAATTTTTATTCTGGGACAAACTAGTCCCTTAAGAATAATATAAATGTACATTAAATATTCATCTTCTGGCTATTAAGACTTAAAAGTATACATTATTTATAAAATTACAAATTGTACTGCATATTATTACTTCATAAACTGAAAAATGCATACATGCATATACGTACAATACAGTACGTATTATTACATCCTTATAATTAATACAAGAAATATAATGTACTAAAACATTAAATAATTAAGATTAAAATAAAAATAAAGGTTGCATATAGTCAAAACTTTGATGTAGACTGGTGTTGAAGAAGATGGATAAATAGTTAATGGTTGAAGGAAGTTAAGGATTGGGATGTACGAATGGACATGGATGAGGAATTCCAAAATAAAGTAGCAAGAATAACGAAAGATCTCTTAAAGGAAGCAGTTCAGTAGGAGGGAATGAACAGGGAGTGGGATCTTGGGTTGATGAAGTGGACAGAGGAGATAAGGGTGAACATGTTATAGATATATAGGTTGTTTTTTTGGTTCTAAAGGATGGTAAAGATAGGTTCCTAGGAAGTATTGCTGTTGGAATTTTGGGTAAAGCCAACAATCAATAATAATAAAGTATAATTTCTAAATATTACTTATTACTGTTACATGTGTATTCCTAATAGACTCACCACTTGTTCAGCAGGAGGAGAAAACTGATAAAAGAAATATCCAGCAGCTACAGCGACTAAACTATATTTAATTGATGATCCTAGAGCGCTCATAACTGACCATTCCTTTGCCAAGACTCCAAGTCAAACTGGCGGACTTGTGAGTCAGATGATATTTTCTCACCTATCTGATAATAACCTGAAATATAAGATAAAGCAATAATTATATAACTGAGTAAGTGCATCATTTGGTGTAGTTACAAATATCAATGTCAAGTGATTCAATAACGAGTAACTAGTCACAGTTTATATGCAACTTCAAAAAGACTCAGATATTAATAAGATTTATTTGGAAAAACAAAAGGAATTTACATAAATATAAAAACAGCAGTCAATTCTTAGATATATAAAAATGTGATTAAATTTAGAAATAGGAGTTTTTTGAGAATGACATTGAATATTTTCTAGTCAACAAAATATAATGAAAAAGAAACATCAAATACACATTTTTACACTATGGTAAAAACCACTTCCTAACATGATCAGATAAAAAGTAATGTTTGATCCTAGTAATTCCTTTTAATCGAGTATTATCATGAGTTTGGCCTGTTATTAATAAGAAATTGTATTAATAATTCACAAACAAGAAGATATAGATCTTTGGATTTTTGAGCAAGGAACTTCGAAAATAGAAATTTCCCACCAGAATCTTTTAAAAACAAGATAAGTCTAGAATAATTGCAAGTCAGTATTGAGACAAGTAAAATGGGCTACCAAGAATGAAATTCACAAAAAACATGGGACAACCCAGTAATGAATTGGGGTCATAAAATAAAATATCAACAATCACAATCAACTAAATAGGTCTAATCACTAATATTATACTGCATTAAAAACATTCTTCCTACTCAGTAAATTAATAAGTTTTAAATACTGAAGGAATGAATTTCTTATTTATCACTGAGCCAAATAGAAATTCCCAAGAATATAAAGAACAATATTTTAATTTTGTTCAATATTCATAATAGAAATGTACAAATAAGAAAACAAAAATTTAAAATGGTTAGCATTAGTAGGTTCCTGAATAAAATCATTAGCAGCATACCTTCTAGAATCCAATTATGGTTTTTGTAGAGGTAGAACCGAAGATCTAAAACAGAAAAATATTTTTAAGTTATGAATAAATGAAATAATTTTTACAAATATTAATGAATGTATAGGTATAACAATTCAACCTACATATTTTAAATTATGAATAAACATTGCTAAACCAAATAACACATTTTACAAAACTTTAAATCACATACTAAATTTAGAGTAACCACTACTTCATTTTATTTCAGCATAAGGGCCAACAGTTGAAGTGACAACACCTGATAAGCACCTGTCAAAATATGTTCTAATATAAAAATAACAGAAGGCTTAATAAGTATGATTTATCGTCTGATTAATCAGAAGTCAGATAAAATAAGCAAAAAAAATAAAATGGTAAAAATAAAACAACTAAAACAAAATAAAATAGCTCTTTTAAATGGTTTGAAATAGAATGAGGTTAAGTATTTAATGATTTTACGCAATAAGCAACTTAAATTGTTTTAAACTTCTTTTTTTTGTCAAATATCAAGAAAATTTTGGTTAAACAAGACATTGATAGCACATAAAATGATTATTGAACCTTGGTTGTTGTTTAATTGTCTCCAGCCAAAATAGGATAATGCTAACCCCGCAAGTTCAGCAGCTATAGCAATTTTTCCTGCCTTAACGATGTATTGTCTGAAGAATGATTTTGGACGTTTAGTCAACATAATACCAATCTAAAATTTTAAATATCCTAGGCATACCGAGAATAACTAGCAGCAAACTTGATGGAATCAACTTGAATAACTAACCGATGCTAGGAGGTTCTATGGAACCTCTTTGTCCCATTTATTGATTGTGAAAACAAATAATAATAAATTGTTATTCATCTTGTAAAAAAGAAAACTAATATTGATTTATAGATACAGAATAGCACATTTACATCGAATAAACTTTATATATTTAACCGTTATGTTTTTCTCTAGTGAAGAAAATATTAAACCGAGACAAACCAAAAATTTAAAATAATTGTTTCACCTAATGATTACTTGAAATTTAAAAATATGTAATAATTTTAAAAAACTTTATTCCAGATATCATTAACTTAAGCGGTTTCAAAAAGTGGCTTTTTGAGATTTAAAAGTGAATTGAAGATACTAAAATGGACCATCAATAAATGAGATTTTACGGGAAAATAATTATTTTTCTGTGACTAATATTATTCCTTTTAAAAAATAAAGTAGATCGACGAGAAGGTAAAATGTTGAAATTGACAATTTGTTAAGCTTATAATCATAAGTCCGAAGTACAAATGAGTTTTTACACCCATTAAAACATTCTAGGGCCACCTGCCGGGGTTTGAACCCGCGATCTTGAACATAGATAGCTGTTACACTGGCCACAGCACTACAGATGACCCCGACCCTTCTTTTATTTATTTATATTTTAACATACCTTTAAAATCCCAGTTCTCGAAAGATGAAATATGGTATGAATTAATAAATTATCAATGAGTATATTTAGCCTCCTTTACCTGAAGAATGGTCCCTCCCATTTTGCAATGGATAAATAAAGGCTTAGAAGAAGCCCTTGAAAGATTACTAGTGCATCCAGCGCATATAGCAATCCTCTTTAGAATACCTCCGGGTAACAGAAGGACAAATCTGACAGCTATACATATTATATTTGTATTTGTATTTTGTTCGAAAATAAAACCAGAGGGTAAGAAAAAAAAAAAAAAAAAAAAAAAAAAAAAAAAAAAAAAAAAAAAAAAAAAAAATTAGCCTACTTTAATATGAATGATCTCTCTCAGGGATTCTCAGTTAGACTAGACCGAGCTCTTGATATATAGTCTATATCTGAACCAATCACGTGTTCATAAACCTTAATGATGTCTATGATAGTATCAACCAAAAGGAGTAATATATTGTTCTAGTAAAACTGGGGAAATATAAAAAGCTCTGGAATGTCACAGTGTATGGGCAATGGAGAGTGTAAAGTGCATTGTAATGAGATTAAGCCGGAATAACCAAGCTCGGGTAAGGGTGCTGTCAAGATTGAAAGTTACCCTGTTTTTTTGTTTCTCTAACATCCGTATAGAGAAGATCAGAAGCTCTGAAATACAAATGGGGCACAACATTTTACTGAACAGTAGAGCATTTAAGATACGCAGATGACAACGACAAAACAAACGGGACAGTCATTCCAGCTGAAACTGTGCTCCTTAATAGACGGGACCAAATAAAAGTACATGGTATCGGGAGAATAAGCACTTCATGGCGAGGAAGTTAGAATTGGGAAACACGAATTGTTATAAATTCGACTGTCAAGTGGGTGTAGAAATCGAAAGGTGCAGAGAAATTAGGTCTCGTAAATCATTAAGTCCTATAGATGTTTTTGTGACCTACGTTATCATTTAAGTAGCCGTGTGGTTTCAAGAGCAACGAAGTACAGCTGAATAAAACCTTAATCTACCCATTCCGATTGCATTTCCTCTTCAAAACATCCAGAATAGCTAAATTCTTACAACTAAGTAGGTTAAAATAGACTGTGCATCTGTCGAGGATGATATTGTGCTCGATGCCTGGACAATAAAACTGGTCAATATGCACTAGGCACAAGACACATGCAGGATTATTTAGGATGCCTCGACTCAGCAATCGGTTGTTGCCCCGATAATAGAATAACATATATATATGTATTTGTAAATAATCGATTTAAATTTAAGATTTTTATAGTTTGGTATTTCTTTTTATTGCAGAAAATTTTAATTACTTTGACTATTTTTTTTATTATCTTAAATGACCTCTTACGTCGAAAATATTGACAAGATCTTGATGTTGGGCAATCAGTAGAGCCGCCAAAAAGGAGGGTTTGTTAAAACTTCCTAAGTGCATGTTTGTTATAATTCATATACACATTTTCAATCTTCTTACTAGACTTGGAGAAGCGATGGTGGGTTGTACAACTGAAAAAATAAAACGAGAATAATAATAAACATGCCAAAATGTTGACTGAAATTTTCAACTACTTCCAAAGAAACGAGCCTAAATACCGAATTCCAGCTCACTTGATCTAAAGGGCAACCGAAAAGCAAAACAATGTAGCGAAGGGAAAATATATATATGTAAATATACACATATATCACACGTAGTTGAGATTCTTGCACTATGGCTTTAGAGATAATGAAACGAATGAAAAAAGAAACACCATCTCTCTTTAGTGATCTTCGATATAATACGGTTAAGAAGTTTAGGCCTAGCTTTATTTTATTTCATAATTATACATATGAACTAACAAACACCTGTTAAGCGTAGTTTTGCTATATAATATTGTCTTATTAACAGAATAATATTCGTCAAATAACATGAATTTCGTTGTAGAACCCCAACGCTTTACTTAAATGGATCAATTCTTAAAAAGAGTTATATTTTTTAGCACATTATGTTTTAGTTGGTCAGTGTTTGCAGGTTACATTGATGGTAAGTATATTTGTTCTCAAACATGCTGATCTCAAAAATGTCGTAGATTTTAAATATTATTCTTTGAAAATAAAATGCATCGTATATAGTTCAAAAACTGTCAAGTTGAATGAATGATTATTTTCAATCCAATGTGTATTCGATTCTTTATATTTTTCCAAAAACTATTAACATCTGTTTTTTTTTTGCGAGTTTATCATATGCTTCGTTTTCTAATTCGCAAACTATGAGAGACTTAATAAATCAGTCTTCATATGTATTGTCTTCACAATACTTCTACTGATGGCATATTAAGTTCCAATAAATTAATTAGAATACTTCATCTTGTTCTTGTACTTCCACCATCAGTATGGGGAGATTGTAATATATAAATTTAAATTTTACTTTGAGTGTAATTATAAATGTGTATAACCATAAAGGTTTTTTCCCCATATCATAGCTGTTGAGTTTCTCTGTTGACAGATACATCTACTAAAATCATAGACTGCCCTATCATTTTTACACCAAATTTCGAAAAAGTCGGTCAAGGATTTAAAAAATATTTTTATTAAAAGTTTGGAACACGTGTCTGGAAACTTCAAATTTTGAAGGGAATGTAATATATATATTTGTCTTGGTTGATTACAAAGGTTAATTATTGAAAATAATTAATAAACAGAAGGTTAAAAAGTTTGAAAGAGAAGGTTCGGTTTAAAAAAAACAAAAACCTTATCCAGGACGGCCATCAAAGTTTAGTAAAAGTGAACCAAGGATAATACTGTAGATTGTTGCCCGCAACAACCGCTCCTCAGCCCACAGCTCACCGACAGCTATTTACATTACCACCTTCTATTTAAAGACGTGTTATTATCATTATGGTAGGATACAAAAAAAAAATAAAAATAAGTATTTGCTATAACTTGTGTCCAAAAGAACTTCGAATTTTAGAAAAATGTTATTTTCCTGATGAATATAAATTCAAAATATATCTGTTCTGGCGGAAAGTATCTGTGATCAAAATCCAACACTGAGTTTCAAAGTTGACATGTAAGACCCACAGTATAACATGGAGCAGCAAGCATCCAAGATTAGGGAAGGAATGATACTGGCTACTAGTCTTGTATTGATAGCATTATGACTGCCCTGAACTATGTTGATATTTTGTAGCATAATTTAAAAAGTAGTGCCTAAATGATGGTGATCAGGGGGACCTTTATGTGCTGTGTAAGGTTCCCAGGCTATAGAAAATGTGGTAATATTACTGAAAAGGTCACCACAGTCTCCAGACTTAAATGAAATAATATTTAGATGGACATAATATCAGAGATCCAAAACAACTCTTATGCCACAGATGCTGTGAACAAATGTCATTTCTTTCTTTTATTCACTGTGGCTGAGAAATAATTTATTCAGCTAATATTAATATTCTTTTGAGAATATCATTTTTGTTTATGAAATGTTATCTTGTATATATGTTCATATTTTTGTTCAGGTCGTTATACAAAAGCAATTACTGATTACGAGGTTATTCTTCCTAGGAAAGTTAAATCCAATGGGGCCTTTCATTCTTTTCAGCTACCCCACTCATTTGAGGAGCACTTGAGAAGAAAGGTAAGTGTACTAGTAATAGTTGCTTTGGAGATAATTAATGTAACTTAAAAACAAAAATTTTTTGTATACTAATCACTAAACAATTATGATCTACAGTCATATTTTATTACGTAATGATAAATGTTTTGTGCTAGTATTTGCACAAAGATTACGACTAACCAAGTGGTTATGTCAGACTTTAATTTTTAAATATAAATTGACAGAAAGTTCTTCTCGCTAAGAGCACACAACAAAGAAGACATATCTATGTGATGTCAGATACTTGTTCGTTAAAAATCCCTCTCCTAATTAAACTGGATCAGCAAAATTTAGGACTCCCACTGTAACATCATCCAATTGGCAACAGCAGCATAAAGTGATGTTAAATTATTAAACGAACAAACAAAGAAGACATTCATTAATAATATAATAATTTAAAAATAAATAAACCTTCGAATTTTATCTGAGTCTTCCATGAGTCCTCTGTTTATTATAAACTCTTATTAAATTAATTAATAATAAATAATTTTCAGAAAAGATCTATAAATGATGATGATCACGTGCATTATAAATTATCTTTTAATGGTGGTGAACACTATCTCCATTTAAAGCCGAATGTTGGTCTCACCTCTCCCGGAATGATTATTGAAAACCGCTATGGACCTAATATCTCTAATCACAAGATACATGCGCCAAAAAAGCATCTGTGTCATTACCAGGGACATATTAAAGGAGCTAATGATTCAAAAGTTGCTGTTTCACTTTGCAGCGGGATTGCAAGTATTGATTTTTCACTAGATTAGTTCAGTTAACGAAGCATATTAAGTGTTACTTATATTAAGATACAATTTTATATGGTTGTTTCTAATTAGTACTTGATATGTTTTATGTTGTTATGTGTTGAGGATACTGAGGGGATTAAGTTTTTATTATTTAAATAGTTTTTATGTTTGTTTATTTTTGTGTTGAGGATACTGAGGGGATTAAGTTTTATTAGTATAAATAGTTTTATTATAGTATGTTGTATGTGTTGAGGATACTGAGGGGATTAAGTTTATTATTAAATAGTTTTAATATCAATCAAGTAAATGTTAATAAGCCTTTGTGAAAGTTCAAAAGGCGTTTACCTACCCCCTTGAATTTCCCTTGGGCACCCTGCGATAGCCCTAAAGCTTCCTACACCTCAGTATAGCTATTAGCAGATAAGAGTTTTAACCTCCAGGCATTTCCCATATCAGCCCCGCTTCCTTTTCATGATCACCGATAAAAGATACTAAAATATAACAAAAAAAGAAGAGGGGAGAGAAGTGACAAGGGTGTTCCATCCTCAAGAAGGTGTCAGTTGAAGACCAGCAAGAGAAGCAGTTTATTTGAGACACAGAAGAGTCAGAGATTGACCAGAAGAGTAGAGGTCCGTCGGGGGGTCAGAGAGCAGCTGGAGGATGAAGCCTAGAAGGGGCACTGATTTCAGCTTCGTCATCCAGCTAAATGTTTTTTAAAGGTATTTATTTATTGTAATATTGTTTGACAAGGTTAATTGTAATGTCCCTCAGTATTCTCAGGCATTCTGTAAATAGATTGTATATATTTAAGTTAATTTAAATAATAATGTCATTTAATGAAACCTGGTTAATGTAATATTCTCCTGAATACCACCTGCTGGGATCGATAAACACGATATCTTTGGAAAAGAACCCCAATGATTCCAAAAAGTATAGTATATAAATTTAATATATTGATTATTTCTGTTTTGAAGGCACCGCTGTCTTAGAAAAGCTGCTGCTCAAAAGATATCAATATATATATTATTATATGGAAAAAAGTTAAAAAGAATATTTAGTTTTCTTTTTCTTTTCTGTGTATGTTTATAAGGAATCTGTTAAAAAATTCTTGGTATTTCAATATTTTAATTAACAAAAATTCTGCTTATGCCTTACGCATTTTGATAGTGTTATGAAATATTGAAAAAATTTTTTTAGGCTGGAGTCTTATCTACTGGGAGTAATAATTATTATATAGAACCTTTAGATGAACCAGACAAAAATGGAGAACATCTGCACATTGTCTATAAGAGATCTCTGTTACACCCCGAAAGACCCACTTGCCAAACCAACGGTAATCAGTAATTTATCAATATCATTATTAGTTAATTATATTTATCTTGGATTATATTCTTATTACACTCAAAATATAAAATTTATAATTCCTATTAATGTGTAATATATTCATAAGAAGATCTATATGATATATACAATTATGATGTATATAAGAAATATACTCATCCATGGTAAAACGTGGACATTTGCCAGGTTTTACCTAAGAATCCTCACTCTTAAGTAAAAAAAATTGCAAATAAAAATAATTAAGAATAAAATAAATTAGGATCCCCAATAATTTTGTTTTATATTTTCAATAATGTACTAAGAAGATTAAATAAAATAGGCCTCTTTCAAAAGTTGAGGTCTCACCCTTCAAGCTACGTAGATTTAAAATATAAAATTAAAAAAAAAAAATCTGTTTTCTTCCCTACAAATTAAGGAATACCGATTTTCACTATATATATAAATTAATTGCCTACATTACTATATAAATTGTAAACATATTCTGTTGTAGGTGATGGGCATATTTTTATTGATTTATTTTTTTGAGTTTAGTCTTGATTATGGGAGCAAAAAACGCAAAACAGTCATAAAAAAAGTTTTAAATTAAAGCGATTTAGGAGGTAAAAGTAAAAAATTAAGAAAA